>OMNW01035390.1:21112-42108 GCA_900303245.1 Selene dorsalis | reverse complement strand
AACCAGCGCAGATGATGTGTGGCCCAGGACCAGGACACGAGGTGACCGAAACAACACCAACAACACACACACATTCAGGCTATAAGTCTAAAAGTCGCTGCAGTAACATCATCAACTTTTTGTGGATGAGAAAAAAAAAAAAGGAAAGATGTTGTCTGACATCTGATGCCCTTTGAGGATGACCTACAGGGAACAGAAACTCATGCATTATGGGAAATGTAGGAACCAGGACTCTGTTTAAACGGTTCGAACAGTCACTCGCTGTACAGTATATTAACGTATCTGAATGACACTGATGTAAAACAGTTTGTTAAAATGTTTCCAGAAACTTTTAACAAACTGTTTCCATGTCATGATGCAGTGAGAAACAGGACAAAGGAAAAAAAAATATGGCCACCAGAGGGCACACACATCCTGTTTACTTCTAGACAAGCTGTCTCTATTAAAGTACAAACTGAACTTTATACCAGAAGAACATAAATCTACGACCAGACTGGTCTGCTGAGGCAATGATACAATAAACTTCCACAATGTTTAAATGTCTTTATTACTTTATTGATATAAAACAATACACAACATGGTATAAAACACCTTGCACTCTCTTACAGTTAGCCTCTAAGAAGCCAAACAAACTTTGGACCTCAAAGAAAGGATGTTTAAACCACTTGGTACAGTTGGTTTGGCTTTGTGAGGTTAATCTAAGACCTTAAACAACATTATTCAGACAACACATCAGCTGTGTCCCAGTTCAGAGTCCGAATCCTTCAGAGGCTGCATTTCAAGAGCAACAAGCCCGTCTTATTTCAAAGCTTTCCTCCAAATGTGGCCTTGTTTTCCTGGACACTGAAGAATTAAACAGGTGGGTTCTTCCATTATAACTCTTTTAAATTCAATGAACTCCTGGGTTCAACCTTTGCTAACCTCTGTTCAACCTTGTTGAGGTTGACAGGTGAGAAAGTCTGAAGGATGTGAACTCTGCCCGCTCCTTTCATTAACAGGTTGCATTAATAAGCTGAGTACAAACACTGTAACTGTAATATGACGGGATAAAGGGAGGTAAAATACATAAACATACATACAAACATATAAGATCAGACAGAATCAAACTATGTAAAAACAGATAAATGCTGAATACAGATTTTTAGCAAACTTTGACTAAAACACACCGACTAAATAGCATTTTAGCGCTGTCATTGTTAGCACGTTAGCATGATAACATTAACGTTGAGCTGTATTCTTGCTTAATAATGTGCCTTTGTTTCTACTCTATAATAAACATAGATAAATAGGATGTTTAGATTAGATGATGACAGGTAGAGAGTAGTCAGGTAATAACAGAGCTTCATTACCAGATGCTGATAGTGTAGAAAATAGTTGATAGTGTGTGGATTTTGTGCTTATTCTTAAGACTCACCATAGGAATGTTTTTAAATCTATTAATTACACTGGCAGTCTTAACCACAGTGACCACAATCTGTCCAGCAGCAGCTGTTAACATTGAAAATATAGGAAACACAAGCCCAGAAAAAATGCTTAAACAAGGTCTAAACACAGAGATGTATCTATGTATGTTTTCTGTCTTAATAAACACATTTAAGTTCTTCCACTCACTTCAATGAAACCATCGAAACAAAGCCACACCCATTTACATCAATAAACTACACTGAAAATTCATTAAAAAAAACGTATCTAATCCAACTACATTGTCCTACCGTCACATGATATCTGCAATATACAGCTGACAAAGACAAACAAAGCCACACCTATTTACATCAATAAACTACACTGAAAAGTCATAAAAAACATATCTAAACCAAGTAATACATAATATCACATAATATCAAATTAAAGTAAAGGCTTAAATGAAGGTAGTGGAGAGTTGAAGCCTGTTTCAACTCTGGACACCACAAGCTGACCATCTTCTGCAGATCTTAAGAACCTGTTAGGTTCGTATGGGTTGAACAGTTCACAAATATATTCAAAGCCTTGTCTTGTTATGCAAGATATCAAAATGCTAATTTGGTCATATCTTTGATGTCCTCTCTGAAACTCAGCTGTCCATCCACAGTTCCACCAATATCTGTAATATAGGTGTCTGAGTCTTGTCCATACAATTGCCCTTCAATGGAGCAATCAATCCAGTGTGATTTCTGATGTAACACAAGTCTGGAAAATATTGGTAAGAACAAGTTAGTAGCCCCTTGACTATATAGGACACGACTATATAGAATATTCCATATGCAAATCTACGTTTACTCGTGAATGCAGTGAAATGTCTATGTTAGCTGACAAAATGATGCACAGGAATGAGTGCGTAGTTCAACTGAAGGATAGAGGGGTTCAGCAAATGTTTGCTTAAAGGTATGGAGGCGAACCCGACTGTCAGAGGTGACTCTGTAGAAGGACAAAATACCAGCCGGCTGATCAACGTACACCCCCACCCGTCTGGAGCGTGAGCAGAGGGAAGATACATCGATACGCTCCTTGTTGTGCCAAACAAAACAACCTTGATTACAACAAGAAAGACTCCAAGACTTGTCGTTACGTGCCAGCTTACAATCATCCACATCTCCTTTCCTCTTAATGCTCCTGTACGTTACCCCAATGCTGAAGGGCTCCAATACTTCAACCTCCCAGTAGCAGCGCCCTTCTATACCCTGTTTACACAGCACCTGTGGCCACTGATCAAATCTCTCTGGATGATCAGGATATGGCTGTTCGTCTTCCACCCAGGTCACCTTTCTGTTCCCATCAGAAAGACGGAGGTTCTTGTGGGCTGTGTTGGGATCCAAAGTGAGGTCACAGGCATCTGGAGGTGAGAAAACATAATTTCAGGTCTTCACCTTAGCCTGTGTGTTGTTACATGCATGTTGTTGTTTTTGAAGCTTGCCTGTTAATGTGAGTTGAAGATATGTTCTGTTTATTCCTATTTCCTTTGGCCTTGTGCGTTTTCTCAAGCAAGAATCATCAGGATTCTTCCCATTAAAAAAAATGTATGGATGCATAAGTGACAGAAATGTTTGGTCTCCCAAAAATACTTACATTTCTTGAATCCTGGTTTCTTCCGGTGTTTTTCTCTATGGTCAACACTGGAGAAAAAAGGTACTTGTTAAAATCAACCATGCAAATAAAACCTTTTGCTATCAAAATATCTTTCCACAGTAAATCTAGAGTACACATCTATTGTTACTAGTAACTGGTTGGTAACATGGCTCTTAAAATCATTACTTGAGATTGCTGAGCTTGTATTGTGGATCCTCCTTCAACTCTGAGAGAAGCTCCACTCCTGATTTTCCAAGAGGGTTGTAGCTCAAGTCCAGGTCTGTCAGATGGGAGGGGTTGGAGTTCAAAGCTGAGGCCAGAGAAGCGCAGCCATTCTCTGTGATCATACAACCTGACAACCTGGGAAAACACAGTGTTTGGTTAACTGCTTTTCAGAAGATCAGAAACAGACCATTTCTTGCAACCCTGGATGAAAGTAAACCAAGTGGAACAGTGAAAACAGCCCAACAGTTACTTTAGTTGGATGTTTAGGTTGAAGTGTTGTACCCATTGTGGTACGTTACTTGTTATGCACATACAAACCTCAGTTTCTCCAGTCTGCAACACTGTCTCTCCAGTCCTTCACAGAGCAGCTTCACTCCTTCATCTCCCAGGTCATTGTTGCTCAGGTCAAGCTCTCGTAGAGGTGTGTCAGGGAACTTGAGACCAAAGGCCAGGTGTTCAACCCACTCTGTAGTCACTTTGCAGTCTGCTAGACTAAGGGTGGATGATGAGGATTATAATATGATAAAGAATGAGGTACAACTGTCTGAAAATGTGGGCTACATAAAATATCTTTCAAGGTTAAAGCCTTACAAACCTTACATATGATAATCAAAGTGAACTTACATTGCCTTTCTGCTGCTCTTCACTGCTGGTATCAACCTCCTTCGACCCTCATCTGATGTGTTGTAACTCTTCAGGTCCAATACATCCAGATTATCTGTTGATACCTGCAGCATGTAGGCCAGGGCTGAGCAGTGCATGGGAGACAGCTCAGTTTTTGGACAACCTGGTCGCTTCAGATACTCAGTAATCTCATCTTTGACTTTCTGGTCTCTCATCTCAACCATGGTCCGAAAGAGGATGATGCAACTGTCTGGAGAGACGCTCTTTCTTCGGATGGATTTGATGTAAATCAAGATTTTTTTGTTGGTATCTTGGATATCAACTGGAGATGTCAGCAGACCCCGAAGGACTCTATGGTTAGCTTCAACCATGAGGCCAAAAAGCATTCGTAAGAAGTAGGACAGGTAGCCGTTCTTCTTCTCCAACACTTTTTCAACTGTCATCTTTAGAAGATCAAGTAAACTGCGTTCTTTGTCCTTCAGGTTCAGAAACTCACCGACCTCTGTTGTTTGTGAAGTCGTCTTGTTTGTCAAACAGTCATAGACATAGAGCGCTGCAAAGAACTCCTGTACGGTCAGATGAACAAAGAAGAAAATCTTTCTCTGAGAGAAGATTTCTTCTTCTCTGAGAACTGTGGTGCAAAATCCAGAATGAACAGAAGCTTCTTTTATGTCAATGCCACAGTCCTCCAGGTCTTCCTCATAGAAGATGAGGTTGTTCTTCTGCAGATGAACAAACGCAAGTTTTCCAAGTTTCAGGAGAAATTCTCGATGTGTCTTCAGAAGGTTCTCTTCATTCTCCTCTGTCGTCTTGTTGTATTTTCTGCTTCTGCGTTTAGTCTGGACAAACAGGTAATGTGCCATCATCTCTGTCAGAGTTTGAGGAGTTTCAGCGTTTTCATCTCCACTGAACACTTCCTGGAATAACACCGCAGAAATCCAGCAGAAGATCGGGATCTGACACATGATGTTGAGACACACTGAAGACTGGATATGTGAAATTATTCTCTCAGCAAGAACCCCGTCATCACTAAATCTCTTCCTGAAATATTCTTCTTTTTGTGACTTATTGAACCCTCTGATCTCTGTCACCATGTCAACGTACTTTGCAGGGATCTGATTGGCTGCTGCGTTACGGGAAGTTATCCAGATCTGTGCATTGGGTAGAAGGTTACCCTGGATCAGGTTTACCAGAAGGTTACTCAGAGATGTCTCATCTTTGACAGACGTTACTATGTTATTATTCTCAAAGTCCAGTTGAAATCTGCTTTCATCCAGACCATCCAGGATCACCAGAACTTTGGTTCTGGTGTAGTCAGATGAATCTCTCAAACTGCAGAGTGCAGGGTGGAAGTCGGTCAGCAGCTGATTAAAGCTTTTTATATCTTTAATCAGATTCATCTCTCGGAAAGCAAGACAGAAAACTAAATCTATATCCTGGTTTTTCTTATCTTCGGCCCAGTCAAGAACAAACTTTTGCACAGAAAACGATTTTCCAATGCCTGCAGCTCCCTTTGTCAAGACTGTTCTGTGGGGTCTCTCTTGGCCAGGCAAACGTTTGAAGATGTCACTGAGGTTGACAGAATTTTTTGATGGTGACTGTGCCTTAACTTTGCGTTGGAGCTGTATGAACTCATGTTCATCATGTGGCCCTTCACTCTCTCCTGTGGTGATGTGCAGTTCTGTGTAGATGCTGTTCAGGGAAGTCTGTTGGCCACCGTTACCTTCAGATGTTGAGGCAAATTTCTTTTGCATTGCTTCTTTAAGATTTTTCTCTGCCTTCAAAAAATGGCTGTCTCCTGTAACAAGCAAATGCATGAGTGCAAGTTGCAGTAATACATGTATAGATAATTTCAAATAATTTCAGCATGGTCATGCAAAACTACAAAAAAACACAAAATCTTGACTTTGATGTGACTTTGTTACTGAAAGTCTTTTTAATGACGCTTTTACAAATTTACGGGACATTAGATAGCTATCTGCCTATATAGGTTTATCTGGTTGTTTGTCTGATCTAAATACTCAGTACACACTTTTAATGCAAAAGAAATCACATAAGCCCAGAACACAAAGCAAAAATCAATGAAAAAACACATTGGTTACTGGCTTGCACAACAAATACGTTTTGCAGTATTCAAGCTTACCAGAAAATTTTCTGAATTTCGTTACACGCTTCCGATCCTCCTCACACACTGCGTGGCTGGACGTCACTGCTGTCACCTCACTGTAAGCACGGCAACAAAATGCAGACTACTGTATAAGGCAATGCAGTGAAGTCGCTGGTTGTGATGCTGTGATCAAGTGAAATTGGCCTCCAGTCATGGGGTGAATATCGACTTGTTGATCGTAAAGAGGAAAGGAAAAACTTCCGCCCCTTTAGAGTCGCCAGTCAACCTAGTGTTCATGGGCTCTGGGAGGGTGCTGGAAAGTCTTGAAAGTTAATGTTGATTTGTTTATTTAACTGTATGACTCTGTGGCTGCCGTTAAGGAAACCTGTGTCCTGTTCTGTCAAACCAATATAAAGTTATTTTCAGATGTACAGAATTGGGACTTACCGTTTACGCTTCTGAACAGCAAAGTTTATTGGCATGCCCCTGGATCTGTCACTCTTCATGGAGACAATGCTGGGACTTGTAGACCCATCTGCACTCCTCTGTGAACTGAGAGGAGACATTATTGTATTAACTCATCTTCTCTTCAGAGAGAGGTCATTTATACCCACATCAGATATACATTAATAAATAACACAAAACAATCATCACATGACAATCAAGGAGAAGTGTTGACTTCAGATGAGCAGCCAGTGAAGGACAACACCTTCTTTAAGGGCAAAAAATCATCAGTCATCAGTCAATCACAGGGTTGACTAACACAGCCGAACAGCACACATTCATTTAAAAACACAAAATTAGGAATTACCGTCTGGGCCTCTCAGCAGCAAAGTTTAAAGGCATGCCTCTGGATCTGTCACTCTTCATGGAGACAACACTGGGACTTGTAGACCCATCTGCTCTCCTCTGTGAACTAAGAGGAGAGATTATTGTATTAAATTATCATCATCAATCATTTCTTCAGAGAGATCTCAGATTGAGAACACTGAGCATGTGAGAGAATAATCATAACAGGAAGTTTTAAATATAAACAGACTTTACAGCTGCTTGCAGTAACTTCTCTACTTTGTTTTCTGCTTGTGCAGCTTCTTGAAAACGTCACATCCTGCTCAACCGGGTAAAATTACCTGTCTGGATTCTCTGTGCTGGGGACAATCGTCTCATTGGATGGTTTATCAGGTGTCACAGATGGAGAACTGGCCTTCCTGGAGGTAGGACGCTTCCCCTCCCCCTCAGCCATCTCGGCTACAAAACAGTGGGAGTCCGGAAAAAAACAATGAGGTTTGTGAAGGAAACTACCAGAATAACAGCAGTTTGTTTTTACTTTCATTCTCAGTCTGTCATTTGTATTGGTCAGTTGCCAGCTTATATGATTATATGAGTCTGCCGTCCTACAGATAGCCTATTTACAATTTATATAATGTTTTAATGTTGTGACAAGGTGACAACACCCTCAGATTAAGTTCGTTTTTAGTTAATACCATGTGGGATCGTATCGTCTTCTCCCACAAACACAACTTCATCTCCTAACTTTGTATTTTGTTCCCTGGCTTACAAATGATGACTTTCCAAATATCCAGTTAAATTTAAACCTTTCTGATATTCAATCATGTGCTCAAAAAAGATCTAACAGTGAATATTACTAAGAAGAACACACGGAAATTATAACTTTAAATTATACTTAATATATATATACTCAATTAAACAAATAATAGTAATAGTTATAAATACATGAATTCATGAATAGTCATATGGGGGTGGGGATGAACTCGGATCACGAGTGGGACGTAACCCCCTACAACAGAGTAAAACCACACATCTTGGTTTGTGAGTCGTTGTTTACTTTCGTGAACGCATCTCAAGGCACAAACCACAGGAGTCCATGAGAAAACCCACAGCAGAAGAAAACTACACCAAACACCTGGTTCATCTCGTTCACATCCAAACCAACTTTATCGACTTATCAATTTATACTACGTGTTTTCTTTGTTTCTTTTTAATCGCGCTCTTTTCGACGCTGCTGCGCAACTGACAGACAAAATGTCTGCGACAACAACACTGAAAACAACAACACTGAAAACTACCACACGAGGAACCAGCGACAGACACGGAACAGCCCGCGTGACCCTGTGTCACACGCGGTAACTTGTGTAATAATAAACGGCTACTTACGTTTTTATTCGCAACTTTCGCTCGTTTCTGCTTTTTATAAGTAAAAACATGCAGAGGAACCCAAATGCTCCATGGGTCACCACCACTCTACTTGTTTTGTTTTTCACCACCACTCCCCAATATGGTATTCCCCCGTTTGAGTTACTTTCGGTTTCTATTGTTACCTAACACCAAAACAATGTCAGTTTTCACGAGGTAAAAGCTGATTTTAGTCGCACTCTGCAGCTGCTGCAACATGAACCAGGACAAGTGAGGAAGATAAGTGGAAGTTAAAGTAGGTGTTGGAGGAAAACTGAGTCCTTTGATGACATGTACTACACATCTGTACTTCCGGATGAGAGAGCTGAGACACTGAGGCGTCGTCACTCACGGAGGAGAGAACACTAATGATGTGTTTCTTATTCTGTATGAGTGGATCCCTGAATTCAACTTTAACACAAAAAACACATTAAAACACAGAAACAGCGCTGCGCCACCTTTTACTCTGCTGCGTCTAATGGAGCTTCAGCGACACCTAGCGGACTCCGTCAGAACTGCACATTTCGAATTATTCACATTGAAAGTGTGAACTCACTTGTCCAGTTTCAGACTAAGTTTTTTCAAAAAGGTTAATTAAAAAAAAAAAAAAAACTTAGATGGATGTGTTTACATCCTCAGTGTCCAAATGTTTGAATCAAACAAATCAGATAAACATGAAACTCTCAGAGCGGTTTACTTATTTACTTATGTATTTAAAGCTAACAGATTCTGTCAGGATCAATCATCCTCATCACTTTTTACTTCTGTTGAGTTCCTCTGCACTCATTGATAAAACCACTTCCTTCTTTATGACAGTTTGCCACCAAAATGCACAGAGAGACAGTGAACCCACAGAGGGGATCAGTGTGAACCACACACTGCTCTACTGCACAGATGTTTTATTTTTTAAACACATTAACTTTTAGCCGTTGCATCTAAATAACAACAAGCTGCAAAACCCAAGACATTCACAGAACGTGTCAGCAGCGTCCTCTGGCCTCGACCTCACTTACCCTGAACTTCCCTTTGCATCATGTTTTCACTCAGGTACAGAGCAGGTACGCAGCACTTTGACTGACTTTACATGTGCATCATGTGTTTTTACCCTCAACTTAACCTTATCTCAACGGCCATGTGACCGAGCTGTCCAATCACAGACTGCGTGCGACCATCATGGCTGCTTATCTATGTCCACCACTCACACCAGTTAGACACTGATTAACACATTCAGTCTTTTATTGGCTTCAGCGGCCCGACACACGTCTTCACAGTTCAATGTAAAACGAGGAGGCAGCTCGTCACTAACAACACAGACTCAGACATGTATGTAGAAACAACAGAAAAAACATGTTTTACACTTGAAATCATATGGATCTGTATTGATTGAGGCTCAAATCGATCTTTCAAATGCAGTTAGGAGTCGTGATGAAGAACAGGCACATTGATTGATCAGCATTTAAAATGTGTCCTCGTCTGACCCCCTCCGTTGTGTGCAGCCCTTTCTCTGCTCACTTCACTAACACACACGTTTGTACCTTCCTCTCCTTCAGAAACACATCTTCTCTCTTACTTCACTCTTTGTTTCTCTTATTTGTACAGTTTCACAGTGTGGGCGTTGTGCAGTACCACAGTATGCACAGTACTGATTCACTGCAGCAGTGAGGTAGATGCATTAATGCACGTGGTGCTTTAATGCAGTAACACAGCAGGCTAAACTCCTAAACAACACACACTCCAGCGACTTGTGTAAACAGTCTTTCTGTCTGTTATCTATCTATAGAACAGCCACACATTATGTTTCAGTTTGACCATCTTTGTGCACAGACACACACACACATTGATCATTGATCGGGCAAATATCAGCTGCACAATAGTAGAAAAAAAACTAGACACAGAAACTGAGCAGACGACGTCACAGGCTCAAGAACAACAGTAAAAAACACTTTGTAAATCATGTTTAGTGAAAGTTTGTGCTGCAAAGTTGCTGCTTTCAGGAGATTAAGTATCAGGGGAATCCCAGAATGAGTAGAGTAACACAGTCACTCTCTACTTCCTGTTCTCAAACTTCCTGTTTGACTTTGACTTTTACTCCACTGCACTTAAACTGAAAGACGACAGCAACACGACTACACTACATTTGTGGTTAGTTTGAAGCAAATAGTTCAGCCGGTTGAATTATAATATTTTATTTTTCTAAAACCTGACTGGGTTTAAGCTGTGTTCATCATAGATCGACACAACAACACCACGACACTTCCCTTGTTGTTTCAGCTGTGATTCTTTCTATTCTACAAACCTTCAAATTAGACAGGGAGAGCTTTTCAGACACGTGTTCAGAGCAGTACACAAAAGAGTCCTTTGACTGCTGTGACTCTTTTCCACAAGGCACTATATGCTCTAGCTTTCATATTGCCCCACCTAGTGGTTAAACACAAAAACTCCAAATGAAAATTCACAATGAGGAAAATAAGGAAACGTAGATCCACCACTCACACGTGTATAACAGTGATACCAAGGCCAGAACCAGGGGCAAGGTGAGGACCTGTAGAGAGGACGAAGGCCTTAAGATGGAGCTGCATTCATCCATTTACTCATCAAATACAAACTGTTTCCTTATAATATTGTAATAATGAGCTCACATAGTTTTATAAAGGAGAGAAAAGTATTTACTCACTGAAGTTTGTGTCGTAGCACAGTTTTTTTCTGTAGCGGCTGAAATTAACCAAAAAGCACAAACCATAATTTCTGAGACTGAAGCAGAAGAACTGATCTGATTCTTCTGTGTTTACTCACAGGAAGAGTCTCTGGTGTTTGACACGTTGTCCTCTGTTGAAAAATGAAAAAAAAACATGTAATAAAATATCATACACAAATACACAGGAAGAAACTCACATCAGCTGCAAACAGAAGCCGCAAGAAGACAAACTCACAAACATTTCTGCGTCGACTGAAGACTGAAGCTTGTTGTTCCCAGACAACGAGACACGACTGTTCTTACCCACAACAAGTTGAACGTCCACTTTCTTCACGTCCATGTCGGTGAGTTTGGGGACATGGCAGGTGTAGGTTCCTCCGTCTGTCTTCTGGACTGAGGACAGTTTCAATGAGACGTTTCCGTTGACCAGTTCGTCCTTAAATAGAGACGTCCTTTCCCTGAAGTCCTCATCCTGCAGGTTGAAATCGTCCCGCATGTTTCTGTAAACATGCACCAGTGTTTTCTTGGTCCCCCACTCCACTGTCAGAGTGGACACGTCCGCTGGAGGCTCCACAGAACATGGCAGGACCACGTCCTGACCCACCGAGGCTCTGACTGGCTCTGCTGGACCTTTCAGTTCGTGGTTTCCTACAATAACGCACATGCAAATGTTCAAACACATGCAGGAATTAATCTTCCACCACTTTGGCATCACACGTGTCCCCTCGCTGAGATTTTTAATCAAACTTACAAATATTTTTGATGTTTTTCATTAATTCCTTTCCAAAAGCTCTTGTCATCTGTTTTGGTTCCTGCTGTGGAGGTGAAGATGCGTGTGAACTGAGCTCCGTGTCTGCTCTCAGCTGATACCTGACTTTTCTGATGCAGTAAACCAAACCACAACTCAGACTTTTAAACCTCTGTCTGACCTCACTGCTCAAAGTCAGTGGTAAACCGTGGTAAACAGCAGCAGACATTTCCTGTAAATCTCACACTGAGCAGAACTGAGCCGTGTTCGAACACGGTCCCTGGATCCACTGGTCCAAATCCACTCAGGTTAAAGATCCAGATTTTTTATTCTTATAAATTTAAAACTGCGGATGGTTGATGAAGCGCTGGATGGTTAATGTCTAAAAGCTGCACGTGGTTTCCTCGACTCAGGACCACATGCTCTTTACCGAAGCTCACGTCTTTCACTCCACTGTGACCTTCAGTCTCATTGTCTTTGCTTGTATCATTTTCCTTTTAACTCATTTGCTTCTTTACATTTATATTTTTCATCCTTTTTCATCCTCTGTGCGCAATACACACCCATTATAAATTTGAATTTTGTCCAAAATTTGAATGGTTTTTAAACTGCCATAAATAAGAAACTGTTGAAGATATCAATAAGCTGAATGATAGATGAATAGCCAAAAGTCTTGTGAACGTTTTAAAGGTTGAATGACGTCTGTAGCTGAAAGTATGCTGAAGTTGTAGAATTTCAAAGAAGCAGATAATATATAAATATTATAAAAAAGTTGAATACATCCGATAATGTCCAGAAAAAGCCGCACGTTTTGATATATGAATTTTTGAAACAGCACAAAGTATGAAGGACTAGTTGAAGACCGTAAAAAGGCGGAAAGTAGGATGAATAAAAAAAAAGAAAAATAATAAAAAGTATAAAGATGTGAAGAACAATAATAAATGCATTTACCTGTTAATACCTCTGGACAGGTGAGGAGGAGGAAGGAGAGGACCATCAATATCCAAAGCTTGTTTTGGTAACACAGCATCTGTATCCACATAGTGAAGAGAACGGCACAGGAGTGAATGACTGACAAAGAGAAGACTGAGTCTGGGCTGAAGAATAAGTAAGTTTCCTGTGCATCACTTCCTGTTCTTCGTAGATGTGAATCACTGCGTGTGAAGTGTTTTTTTTTTTTTTAAACATTTCAGTATAACAGCTGAGCTGCCTGTCTGGGGTAAAACAGAAAAAGAAAGCGGGGCAGTGGCATTTCTTGTTTGCTGATCAGTGATTTCCAGTCAGCTCTCACAGGCTGTAACACGTCCTGTGAGGGCGTCAGTCACTACTGGTTTATAGTGACGTTAGTGGTCCATCCGTATCCGGGGTGGTGGGAGGGACAGAGAGCCTTTACAACTGTTGGACATTTTAATATGGGAGTAACCAATAGTGATCATTAGAGAGGAAGTGCCACTGACTTTTGGTTCCTCCATGTAAACTTAATGTTTCAGCCCTGGACGCTGATCGTGACCCTTCGGCTGGTTCGGGGACGTTTACAGTCCTTCAGTTTGTCGTCCTCACTTTTTATTGATTAAAATCAACTTATAAGAGCCATTATTTCTGCACTTCCTGATATGAAACCATAAATATAACATCAGTGGACAGAACAGATCATGTCTCACCTGTTAGTAGAAAGCAAAATGCACGTCTGCAGGAACTGGACGTGTCCTGGTGCAGGTGTCATTAGAGACTTTTTTCTGGTTACCACAAACTTTCATCAAAAAAGGTACAATTAGACTGAAAGCAAAAAGGTCAGTAGGTTCAGAAATGAAACTGTCTTTCTGTCTCTTCAAAAGTCGCACCTTGCATATGAAGGTGTTATATAAGCTCGGAGTTTGAGATGAACTCAGGAAGTAGGCAGGTGTCTGCTACAGACTGACTTTGAATCTCAGGGGACGAAGACGAACGGCGTTAGGACAAGATGGAGATCACCTCGCTATGTCTAATGTTTTGTGAGTCATTTACTGACTTCTCTCATCTTTCCAACTTCTTTCACCTTTTTCCGCTTTTTTTGTAACAGTTTTGATTCAGTTGGGATTTAGTGGACAGGTGGAGGAAATCACTAATGCTGCTCCTTTCACTTCCACCTGCTCAGCTGTGCATTCAGCCATGTTGTGGATCTGGCTCAGGATACCAATAATGCAATGTTACTCTAGTTTTAAAACGGTTCATTTAAGGCAAAATCTCCTTTATTGTAGGACTTTAACAGCTGCAGAAAATGAATCAACTGTTTCACTGATCAAAATGTCGTCACTCGCCTCAGATTAAGTTGCTTTGTTTATAATGTGTGTGCGTGCGTAGCCTCTCTTCAAGTCTTTGCTACGTCTGCATTTTGTAAACACAGGAAGCTGAGATTTTTCTGCTGTCAAAAAGCATCAACGAGCCTTTCAGTGAAAGCTTCAGTTCAGTGAATGGTAACTACTGCAGATCTTAGTACAAAGAGCTGTTTAAGGCCAGGGTCGGTGTTACTGTGTCCAACGAGACCTAAACTTGCTGAGCATCACTACAGAGGCTGATGATGCAGCAGGAGTCTGTGGAGGAGACGACTGACTTCCTGCAGTTCTGTTGTTGCTGAGGTCCAGTATGAGAGGGATCTTCAAGAACCAAGCTGGGATACAATGATGAGGCTCTCTATCTATCTATATTTATCTATCTATCTCAATCTACCTCATAGATACAGTAAGCCAGGTTCTTTGAAGTTTCACAAGTTGAACCTGTTATGAACCAGCTCTAGCACCGGCCCAGAACCAGCACTAGGTTGAAATGGGCTTATTGAATGATGCATGATGTGTTTCAGGGTCACAGGTACAGCATCGTGACTTCTACATGTACAAAAAGCTTCATGTTCACGAAAACTGCACTTCACTTTGTAATTCCCTGATCGACCCTGCCTGCAGCGGCCATGCTGATGATCCATCCGAACAGGCAGCAGTTCTTCTGGTACGACCCCGTCAATCTGACATGTAACGTACCAGAAAACTCAGGCGTCTGGATTCTGAGGAGAAACACCTCGTCTCAGATTTCTGAGCCCTGCGAGCCAGGCTGGGGACTGTCTGATAAGACGTCCTGCACCATCGACAGTACCTATCCGTTAGACAGTGGAGCGTACTGGTGTCAGTCTGAGAGTGGCGAGTGCAGCAACACCATCAACATCACCATCATCGGTAAATCTACCTGGATCTTGAGAGGTTATGTTACGTTGTCGCGGACTGTATCTTCAGCTGTCGTGGCCTTTGTTTTTTCAGAGGGAACTGTGATCCTGGAGAGTCCTGCTCTTCCTGTGACAGAAGGCGATGAAGTGATGCTGCTCTGCTCCTACAAACCGGACGACGCCAGCAAACCAACGTCTGACTTCTCTGCAGACTTCTACAAAGATGGTGTTTTCATTGGGAACTACCCTGCAGGAACCATGAACTTCTTGTCAGTGTCCGAGTCTGATGAAGGTTTCTACAAGTGTGAACACCCGACCAAAGCACAGTCACCACAGAGCTGGCTGGCTGTGAGCAGCAGAGGTCTGGTTGAACCACATAACCCACGTAGCCACACTGTTGTTGTTGTTGTTGTTGTTATTATCAAAGCTCAAAAAACACACATGGTTTCACAAATTAACAAACAGACCTCCATTAAAGGTCACATACTTTATACTTGTCCTGTATTTTAGTTTGAAGTGTTGATCCAGAAAAAACGTGTTTTTTATTGTTACGAGCCAAAGACCAACAAATGTAGTCTTACATCACTCTCTCGGGAGAGAGGAGGCTCTGATTGGCTGACTGCTTTCTGAGTGATCCAATAAAAATTGATCAGATTTAAAGGTAAAAACACTCAGAAGAAACCAAATCCTGCAAGTGTTGTTATGACATCACAAAGTCACAAAGGAAGACACTGAAAGTGTCGTCACATAGCCATGACAGGACTTACTGCATCTATGGATTATCACCCATGGTAGCCAATAGGATTCAATGTCAATGTCAACTGTCTACCTTTATACTGATGGAGCTTTAACGCAAACGTCTACCTTTATACTGAAGGAGCTTTAACGCAAACGTCTACCTTTATACTGAAGGAGCTTTAACGCAAACGTCTACCTTTATACTGAAGGAGCTTTAACGCAAACGTCTACCTTTATACTGAAGGAGCTTTAACGCAAACGTCTACCTTTATACTGTATGGAGCTTCAGTATAAACCTTGATTTTGTTTGTTTGTTTGTTTTGTCTCTCTCAGCTCAGACTCCTCCCTTCCTGTCTCTGCCCAGGCTGGTCTGTGTCATCGTGCTGATCACCACATACGCTGTGTTGTGTGTAGTATCTGTGAAAGTCTTCAGACAGTGGACTGAAGGTAGGAACCCCTCTGGAGATCAGAGCGACGTTTATGAAGAGCGTGATCAATAAGGTCCTGGATGTGTGCATCAGGACCTGGACTCATAGTTATGATCATTGACATATTGATAGGCTATAGGCTGTAGTGTATGAAGGCTCCTCTTAAAGGACGTGTGTTTGCTCTTTCTTTCTTTCTTTCTTTCTTAAATCTTCTCTTTGTTGTTCGTTTTCCTCTGACGACCACACATCATATAAATTCAAATGTCATTCCTATATTGAAGAGACGTGGCTCTAATAAATGGTTATGTGACTGGTGACTGTGGTCAGGTCAAAACCAGCTGGTGTATAAATGTAAATATACTTCATTATCTTCTACTGATCAAAATTAAAGATCACAGAAACAGCTCGCTGTATTTATTTTAAAATAACTTTTAAAATGAGAAGTTTCCTCTTTTAATGTCCATGGTCCACACGCATGTGTCTGCTGCCACCTGCTGGACGTCCTCATTCACTGTTGAGGTCGAGCGATGATGATACTACAGTTACTACACTGAAAATACTACAGTTACCAGATGAAGTTCATTTCCTTAGAAACTGAAAGTCTTTAGTTCACACGCAAACAAGACAGTTTCCCGTAAATGCATCAGTCTGAGACAAATAACAAATCAATGTATTGGTTTCTGAAGTGAAAAACAAATCAATATTCTTCAGTGGTTGTAATAAATGATCAGTTATCTGAGGTCTGTAGGTGGTTTATGAAGGTGAAGAGTCTTCACACTGTTTTTTCTGAGGACAAACTGTGTCCTGTTTAATTTATTCTCTCTAATGTGCAGATTCACAGTTTCTGAGACTGAGACGTTAAGTTCAGGGTCTCAAATACTTCGTTGCAGCCTCAGATATTTAAATGTTTGTTTAAAACCCTTTTCTCCAGGACTTTTGAACCTGTGTGGGCTGCGATTCTCCTTTTGTGCTTTTAGTATTTAGTGTTATTTACTCTGTGATGGACTGTCGCTGGTTTTAAATGTGCTCTAGAAATAAACGTGACCTTGACCTTGAACAATCAGACTCACGACACATCAGACAACATCTGCTCCTCACCTGCTGCCTCAGGTTCCTACATCAGGACTAACTCAGGGTAAAAAAAACAGCATTAACACAGACGTTACCTTCAGGGTCTTCTGTAGCAGCAGATGATCAGAACTGAGAATGAGGAGCGACAGCACACACTCTCTGTCATCGTCTGAATAAAGAGGAAGTTCAGACATAACCACACAGTTCAGTTTCCCATCGTGTTGTTGATGTTGAAGTTTGTTTGCGTCATCAGAGACACGTTCACTGAGATCAGTCAGGATTTATTTACAGTAGATTCACATTGGAGTCAAGTGAAAAGTTGAATCTGCATCGAAATTGATTTAGCAACAGAAGATTCTTCTTCTTCTGTTTCATCAGAAGAAGAAGAATCAGATTTAATAACAATAATAATACAGAAACAATCTTCTGGATGTAACTTTAAGTGAAGTTAAAAACTCAACAGACACATGATCGACAGACGGACAACGACACACTGAGACCAGACAGTGAGGACTTCAGGTGTAAAGAACGAATGCAACTGACACACACTGTGATACACCTATGAATAGTTTGACACCGCTCCGTTCTCTTTGTGCGACTGTTTACCTTCCTTTGAGCCACAGAACAAACTGAGGGCATACACAGGGTGTGGTGGAGGCCCTGGAATAATTACACTGTATAAACATCTTGTCTAGGTGGTTTAGACATCCGTGACCAGATTATTATTATCTCATGAAGTGAATTTGCTGCTACAGATTCACTTCACCGTCCAACTCTTAAACTTCTCCAACATGATGTTTCTCAGAGGTTTTAAAGGCCTCATGAAATGAAAAGTGTATCTTCCATCTTTAATCCTGTATCCATGTGTGAACTGCTCATCGATCCGTTGATGATCATGAGTGTTTCATCATCATAAATCTGTGTTTTCTCTTTCTCAGTGATCTCAGACGTTTGATGACTCTTCCTGTCCTGGAGGTCGTTCCTCATTTTGTGTCCACTTTCTGTCCCTTCACTGAAATATGAAACCTGTCAGTCACAACCTGCTGCTGCTGACACTGTGTGTTTGCTTGTACTGACTCGGGGAAACGTGATCTCCACGCCCCCCGTGGTTACCGTAGCCGCCGCAGTCGCTGCCGATGCCGCCCTGTTAGCGCCTCTTCCTCGTCTTCATCCTCGTCTTCATCCTCATTCTCCACGTTTGTCACTCTGCCCTCCATGGTAGTGCTGTTTTCTGGAGTCTTATTAGATTTGATGAACTGAATCTTAGAGAGACTAAAAGTCTTTACAGCTGTGTAGATGTTTCCTCTGTTGTTTTTCATGAAGTGACGTTGGATAATTTCACAGAGCAGAAAGAGAACCAGTAAAACTGTTACTGTCAGTCCAACAGTGAGGTTGATCTTTCTCCGACTTTCTGGTTCTTGTGTCTCTGGTTCTGGTCTCTCTGGTCCTGGTTCACCATCAGCTGCTGTAAAAGAGATACAAATACTTGTTGATCCTTAAAGTCCAAAGTTCAGATGTGGACTTTTTGTGTTTGAAGCTCCTGACTCTGCTGATTCAACTCACCTGTGACCTTCAGGTGACATTCATCAGAGCCCCTCCCATATTCAGTGAGAACTTCACACCAGTACAGTCCTGAGTCCTCAGTCCTGAGTCTGGACAAATGAAGTCTGACTCGTCCTTCTCTGAGGACGTCTCTGTCACACTGGACTCGTCCTGAAAACTGATCATCCTGAATCCCTGAGACCTCAACAGCCTCATAAAGATGATACAGGACTTTTGGTTCCTTGTGATCATAAGTGATCAGATCACAGTAGACAATGATGGAGTCTGATGAACCCTGAGTGTTGTTGGTGAAGGTCCACTCCAGTGTGATGTTGTGGTTCTCCTCTGCCTGATAGGAGCTCTGTGTCACCTTCACTACAAATGTTGGTTCTGAGGAGACAGAGGGAAAGTGAGGAGCAGACTAACTGAGGACTTGTGTCAGTTTGTAGAGAATAAAGTGAAGGAGTAAACTCACCACAGACACAGGAGGTCAGTGTGAGGAGCAGCAGGAAGCAGCAGATCATCTTCTCCCTGTCAGAGGACACACAAACACATCAACAACAACATCTACAGTCTGATCACACTCTGTGTCACAGTTCAAGTCACTGCAGTTAACAGCTTCACCACTAGATGGTGATAAAGAGTTGAGGTAAAGATAAAGTGACACTTTATCTTTACCAAAATCTTCACTAAATGGTCTGTTCTGTACACATCATGTTAACACTATAATGGTTTGGTGATTGACTCTTTCACAGATCACCTGTCTGTCATTAGTTCAGTCATTAAGAGCCCCCTCCCTCCAGTAACACAACATCCACAGGTCATATTGAACAAACACACTGTGATCATGTTGTGTCATTGAAGTGATCAGCTCAGAGCTCATTGATCAGTCCATCACCTGTCCCCAACACGATACTGTATGAAGGTCACTCTGAACCAATCATGAAGCCACCAGAGACTAAATCTGTAGGAAACACGTGAAGACTCTTCTAATGTCTGATATGAAGCTTCAACACTTTGAGCTTTGAGGAAACAGGTTGAAAAGACCGAACAGACTGATGATGAACTCTGCTGCAGAGAAAACTTACAGAAACAAACTTCTTACCTGAAGTGACTGAAACACAGGAACAGGAGCTGCTGAGACTGGCAACCGTATATGAACCGTATATGACTGTGGTGGATGAGGACTGTGACCCACCGGGTCCAGGTGTCTGTAAACTGCCCCACTGTAATCACAGTAACGCCCACAATATATCCAATGCAAATTCCCCGCGAACCAGTGTGAGCGCATGATCTTGACTACGACCTACCCGACCAATCAGGCCTGACGGGGCGGAGATATGTTAATCTGCTTCGACTGTCGCGCTGTAACACAAGTTCCGACCAGTCAGGACCATCGGCGCGAATGTTTTTTAAATACGCGGCGCGGGATACAATTGTGTGCGCACGCATAGAAGTGTGACGCCTCTTTACAGGGGTCCGCCCTCCTTGTTCTGTGCTGGTTTCCTGCAGACTGAAGCTGTAGCTTGACTTGAGTGACACGTGACACTTCAGTCTTTAGTCCCAGTTCACATGAACCAGGAAGAATCTAATAACTGACAGTGTCCGCCTCCTCCTCAGCGTGTGGTGGTGATATGTGTCGTTTCAGCGAGGAGAAGTCCGACATTAGTCGGATTAAGGCCGTAATTCGGTTTTTTTTTTTTCAACTGTCATGTAAACGTACTGATGAAATGAAGAGAGTAACTCAGCTGGACTTGAGTTGTAAAGACAGAGAGTTGTTTCCGGACTGCTGCTGCTTCAGGAGGAATACTGTAGTTTCAGCTGCTCCATGAACGCACATCAGACAGTTGGTCAGCAGGGGGCGCTGTTGGTCTGATCAGTCATCAGTCACACTGACTGTAATGATCAGTTGTTTTTCAGCGACTATAATGTAAACTACACTCACAGTGTTACAAGCTGTGTCTAAATATTTGATAGTGTGACATAGAAACAGCTCTCAGAGTTGTGTACAAACCTGTTTTATACTCACACGTGAATAAAACCATACACTGACATTTGCTGCAGCTGCTGGTGAATAAAAGCACATTCAACACAGTTGAGCCACACATGTGTACAATACAATTATCTTTCCACTGCACAAACACAACATCAGCTCAGGTAGAAGATCAGACGTGATCGAGTCTTAATGACTCAACAGACACATGATCGACAGACGGACAACGACACACTGAGACCAGACAGTGAGGACTTCAGGTGTAAAGAACGAGTGCAGCTGATACACACTATGATACACCTGTGAATAGTTTGACACCGCTCCGTTCTCTTTGTGCGACTGTTTACCTTCCTTTGAGCCACAGAACAAACTGAGGGCATACACAGGGTGTGGTGGAGGC
>OMNW01035389.1:0-25721 GCA_900303245.1 Selene dorsalis | reverse complement strand
ATATATATATATAATCTTACATGCTTAACTGGGGTTTAAGCAATGAAAACAAAACATTGTGGGATTGATTTTGGCCAAAAATTGTCTTGTTGTGATTCACAAATGTATATTTTTCCAAAATATATTTCATTAATGCTTCGGTAATAACTTCAGGTAGATGCCTAACAGACAGAAATGTGTAAATGTGTAAATAATGAATTACATGAATAAAAACACTTGTACTCTGTAATTTCTGTCATTTTCCTTTATTTGTAAAACTTTGGCATTCAAGCCAATAATTTCAATGATTGGCCAGGTATAGACAGTATGTACACTCTGAGCAATGGACGCACAACACAGTATAATATGTACAGTCTCAATATCTCTGCAAACACAGTATGTACAGTGTTAAGTGCTTGCCGATAGAACAATATGTATGTGTGTGTATATATATATATATACACACACACATACATATACATATATGTATGTACACAATTTAAACTGTGGACTGGTGATTTCTAAATTAGTAAACAATACAGTATTTACAGCTTTACCTCAAACCAGAGGGTTGTACGACACAATGTCTGCAGCCTTATAGTTCCAGCTCCACCTTTTCCAGTTGTGCAGCGCAATACAACGCATAACAGTTTGTGTACCAGCAAACATATGTACAGAATTACTGTATTGTTGCTACAGTGCTTATTGGTTACACATCACTACATATTTCATTTTACCTCTGACCAGTAAGTAGGTGAATTAATTGTGGAGCATCATAATGTAAATTCCTACTGGTGGCAAACTGTACAACACAAAGTAACGTGCTCATATCTGCAAAACCTGCTGTTCAGTCTTACCTCGTATTTGCGATTGCACAGCTTCTTAGATACAATCAGGGCAGCAGCAATAGACAGTATATATATACAAACTTCTGACACAGTGATTCTTGAATGTTTTGGCTTTCAAGACAATAAGAGCAAACAGGAGTCTACCGGCAGTAGGCACCTGAGTACACACACACATACACAGAAGGATGAATGGCCTCACTGAATGCTGATTCAATAATACAAAGTAGTACAGGCTGAAAAGTTTTGCTATGAGTGTGACATTTATGAGCAAGCCACACGATGCTCCTCCAGTAACATTTTGAATATGTTGTAAAAATAACACGACAAACTACGTTCTACAGAAATACCTGCATATCTATCTGCTCCATCTAATCTGGGGAGTGCAGTGGTGACATATTTGACAATACTGGGTTTTTTCATAAGAGGCAAAGGCTGTATTTATGGAAGACAATACATACAGTAAAATTATTAAGCATATTATGAACAATAAGACTTAAATTGCATTGTTCACTTAAGAAACAATTTATTTACATATTTAACATGCTCCAGAAGACTGACTGGATGAACACTATAATCCATGTGTCACTGTCTCATTCAGAAGTATTTTTGGGAGTTACGACTAGATGAAATTAATGTTTTGCTTGTCCATGAACTACTGACACACGTTTATGTGCTAAATATGAAAATTAAAGTAAACTGAATACTTGGCATGTTGTTTGTGGCAAAGAATAATGCATTTTTCTGGTTTCAGGGACCAAACCTATTTCCTCCACTTTCAGATGCAGGAGCTTATAAAGATATGGACCAAGGCAGGCAACAGTGTAACTGTGTATATTGTACGACAGCTTCAACATATATGACGGAAAACAAATAAATGTTGCTTGTGTTCGTGTTGAATATCAGCTACAAATCAGTCTGATTCCTGTCACTTGAGCAGTCATGATCAGACTATGAAGTTGTTGTCTGGAAGGCAGAATTAAAATTAAAGCTTGAAAGTTCAACTGTGGGTCACCCAAAGTCTAAAATAGTTCTCTGTGCAGGTGCACGTGATGGATGTTGGATCGCACTAACCAATTACCAATAAATTGAACAATATAAATTTGAAAGATTTCAAATCTGCGTTTTAAATTTTGATCAGATCTTGATTAATCTTGTAAACATGAATGTAATTTTTGGGGTCTGGTACCTATGGTGTGAAATATGTTAAGAGGCAAAAGCGTGAAAAAGACCCCCACCTGTGTTGGAAACAAGTATTGAATATCAGTGAATTTGGTTTGTTTGATCTGCTACATTCACTTCATAGGCCTACAAGCACTTTGTAACAAGGTTTGTGCTTTTCAAAATGAGAGAACATCTTTAATTATGTCGGCCTGTGGTTCATTTCTTTTGAGTTTCAGTTTCAGTCACATTGTTGGGGCTATTCCTTCTCCTTAGGGTCTGAGTTAGCTTTCCGACTCCCCAGTTTCTTCATCCCTCTCCGCTGAGCCAGGCTGGACGACTGGACAGGCTCCAGGACAGGAGTGGGAGCACAGCGTCTCAGAGCTGAGTACGTGGCAGACAGTGCCCCCTGGTGGGAAAAAATACAAGCAACAAATATATCATATAGATGCTGCTCCAAACTGTCCACCAACTCAGTGAGTGGCAGATACCTCCACCTGATGGACACTCAGAAAAACACATTACAGTGCAATATATCATATATGACACATATAAGTAATGCAAACACTACCTCTGCCTGTAAAATCTGTGCATTTAAAACAATATTAGTTTTGGCTATCAGAACACATGTATGTACTGTATGTATGTACTGTAAACACAAAGGGTCTGACCTTGACAGTGAGTGCATCTTGTCTGCTGAGGGCTCTGTCAGAGAGTTGGTCTCTTTCTACAATCCAGGGGTGTCGAAGAACCTGAAAAGTATCACAATAATAATGATTCACCCATGCAAGCAATCCTAACTTTAACAGTGACACACAGTACAAACAATGCGACACAGCTAACATATACTACTATATAGGCTGGTTTAGACAACATGTTGACACATGTAGCTTCATGTAGGGCAGGTGTCAAAATATTTACTTGTAATTGCAACAGTAACAGACCAACTGTGTATGCTAAAAAGGCATGCTGAATGATATTGTTGACTAGTGGTACCTGGGGAGCAGTCAGGCGCTGGTGAGGGTCCACGTGGAGCATCTTAACCACAATGTCCTGTCAAACACATTCAGACACACACAGGAGATATTAGTCTATTGGACAGTAACTGTGCAATGATATCATCAACAGAAATATTTTTTGTGCATCTCCGAAAGAAAATATTAAAATGTAACCTTGGCAGAATCTGACACCAGGTCCCAGTTCCCTCCTGTAATAACAAATTTCCCGCTGCCAATTTGAGCCAGAATTTCCTCAGCGGTGTCCTCAGGACTGCTGGCAAATGGGCTGAAACTGGCCAATAAGAGGAAAAAAAAGATTGCAATTTAACCGCTGGATAAATTATGACAACAATAAATGAGTCAGGCCAAAGAGAACACTACAACTACAAACACTTCATAAATTAAAACTTCAGACATTATAATATCCAGACACAATAAGTCCCACTGGAAAGAAGGGAACAACAGAAACAGCCTCATCAGGGAGTTTAATTGAGGACACATCCTGTTTGAGCAGCAGGGGGAGCATCTTCAGCAAATGGCAACATTATGTACTATTAACCCATTTACACTAAAACGCTCATCTCTTCTGCAACAGTCTGTCCATGTTGGTAGCTTTAAATGCTTTTAAACTTTAAACTCACCCTGCTATCATGGTGTAAAGCAGGATCCCCAGGCTCCAGATGTCACAAGCTGCATCATAACCCTGCTTCCTCAGAACCTGCAACACGCAAACACACAGACAGTTGTAATTTCAAAAGTGCATGGTGGGATTAGTTTCTGTGAGTAATCATATTTAAATGTACATTTGTTGGTGATGATGTTTCACAATTTGTGTGGGTGGTGTCTAGATTTTAGGGACTCAGTGACCTGACGTACCTCAGGAGCCATGAATGTAGCTGTGTAACAAGGTGTCATCAACAAGCCATTTTCAGCTCTGAGCTGTTTGGCAAATCCAAAATCACAAATCCTGATGCATTCTGGGCGTCCGCTGTCATCAGAGTAGCGGATGTTACTGGGCTTCAGGTCTCGATGTACAACCTGAAAAACAAAACATTTTTGCTGCTGTCTCCTTATTTCATCTTGAAAACCATGAATTTTGCTGTAAACATCCAAGTATGCTAAATGTCAACAAGTTTGTTTTGCGTTCTTCCTTACCCCCAGAGAGTGTAGATACTCTACAGTCTTGGCAAGTGTACAGATGATGTCTGATGCATCTTTCTCTGTAAAATTTGGCACTGTCAGAGCTCTGTCCAGCAGCTCATTTCCTCTCAGTAAATCTTGAACCAGGAACACACTTTGGCCGTCGTCAAACACCTACAGGTACAAATGCACACAATGCTGAGGGGAAATTCTGATCCAGTTTTGATCTACAGTTTCTCATTGTGTTTTGACAACACAAAATTGTGTTTATGTGATGGGTGGTTGCGTTACACTTACATCCTTCAGGGTAATAATATTTGGATGCTGTCCGTATCTCAACAGAATCTCAATTTCCTCAGATGGATCTTTTCTTGCTCTGTCAATAATCTGACAAAAAGACAAACACACCCCAGATATCATGAAAGACACAATTGGAAACTCTAAATCACTAAATTCACAGTCAGGATTCACAAAGCAGGTTGTTTGGGTGGTTTCATTTAATAATCAAAGGTCTTCGAATAAGTTCATCATTATGTCATTATTCATTTCAATCATTATTATAACATTTTCTTAATGGAAAAGTGTGTTTTATGTTAAATTGAAATTAAATGTTTTATTCTTGTGATCTTTGTTGCCCATTGTGAAAAACAGGTCTGAGCATGACATACACTCAATATACATGCTTTTCCCAGGACAGCACAGTATTACAGAACATTACTGTTAAGTGTGCTACCTTCACTGAATACTCCACAGCAGTCACTCTGTGCAGACATCTTCTGCAGACATAAGTCGGAGTCTGCGTGACTTCTTCCTTCAGGTCATAAACATCAGTGAAGGCCACATCGCCACGGAGATGCTATAGGACACACAAATAATCAGAAACACACAAACAATATTTTGACCATAACTGTATATTTCACTTATGAGTCAGAGTTATGTACTAAGTCAGCAAATTCAGTTGCTATAGTAACACAATAGTTGACAGTGACTCATGAAGGTAGTGCTCAGAAAGGTCAGCATCAATTAAATCTCTTAAATCCATCTATGTGTCCATTAGGTCATACAACTGAGATTTATTTTCACACTGTAATTAATTTCTTGTCTAATAAGTGTGTGTGCATCATCATTAAGCAGGAGAGTCAGATTATGAGTTTTTTTCTTAAGACATACCTGTGCTATGGGGTTAATGGGGTTAATGGGGTTCACCTCCTGACGAGAAGGCGCTACAGTAGCAACACTGGGCTCCTGGCTTTGATTACTTGCAACAAAGCTGAAACCACGAAACAACTGGTGTGTGTTTGCACTAGGAGGGATTCCCGGAGAATCTGGAAGTGCAAAATTCACAAAGATAAAAAAGTGATTTACAGTGTATACAGGTATGCTTTATGTCATATGTGCCTTCGTGTATGTTTTAGTTACCAGTTGGTGTTCTGGACGTGAACTCAGGGTCAAAATGAAAAGTGTCTTCAGGTCTCCCAACAGTGGGTTTGAAAGGAGGCCTCATTTCCTTCCTGTACAACTTCTGCAGAAAACAAAAGTTGATGGAAATTTACAAGGAGACCTCATGTAGAAATGCTCATAGTACTTATAGTGGTGTTTCAGCTAGTTCAGCATCTGCAAGGCCCCAGAAAAACATCAGCTGAGCAGGACTGTGAAAGCAGCCAGCAAAATCATTGGTGCTCCTCTCCCCTCCCTGCTGGAGATCTACAACCAACGGTGTGTTTGCAGGGCCACCAACATTATAAAGGACCCTTATCACCCTTCCCATGGCCTGTTTTCCCTCCTGCTGTTGGGGAACAGGTATCAGAGCCTCCACTCTAGATCCAGCAAGATGCTGAACAGTTTTTTCACACAGGCATCAGAACAATTCTGGGGAACAGTATTTCATTTTTTATGTACAATGGTACATAAGAAAAAACAAATAAAAAATCTTGTAATCTTATTTTGTGAAAAGATTTATGTCAACAAAACTGTTTCTCCATTAAATAACAGTTTTTAATGTCACTGCAAATGTGGCTCACAGTCACCAGGTATTAAAATTTGCCCAGGAAGCTGAAGAGTTGAGCAATATAGAGTGAAGGAGAATAAACTAAACAATATAAATATCCAAACTAAACTGGGAAATAATGTTTGGTTTGTTTGGACTTTAAGATTATAGACATACGGGTATATTATATTATGTAATGGGATTTAGGGTAAAAACTGTCCTATAGCCATCATATGGTGGAAGTGTATTACTTGGTCAGTCCTGCAGGTGTCACCTTTGCAATGTTTATTGTTAACACATTGACTAACTGTAACAGAGGCTGCCAGAATTGGGAAAATATATTTAGTGATGGTGCCACTGCCACCACTGCACACTCCCATTGACTATTTGATTTGCGGTTCATATTTTCTGCACGGCTGCTGGGAGGGTGAAGATGCTTGTCAGTTTTATGAGAGAAATTCCTCAAAGATCAAAACATTAATGAAAGATCAGAGTATCGCAGTGGAAAAAAAGTCAAACAAGATTTTGATGAACATGATGATGATGATGATATACTGAGGAATCGTTCAGCCTGATGCAGCATAGTGGTTTAATTAGCATAGTGAGGGGGAGAACGTAAGCCTCTTACTGATAGCTTGTCACATCAAGCCAGAAACACCATCTGTAAATAGGAAAATGTTGTGTTTGGCAGGAAGTGAGTAGGTAGTAATGCAGTGAAGGGTAGAGTGAGAGCTGGTGGTGAGGGCAGAGATTAGGGAGCATGTAAAGCAGATAATAGTGGATTTTGTTAGAAACAGCAGCAACCAAGAATCACAAACCTTCTGAACGTCAGTGATACAAAGAAGGGGCTTGGTGACAATCAATAAAACAACTTTTTGACATTTTGGGCTGTGACAGTTGGTTTTATAGAGAACAAAACCTGTCTCTTTAAGTCAGACAAAATCATTACGTGAAGATCTACGCTTGACAAAGGTCGGGCTTTCACTCCTTTCACTGCTTAGAACAACTGAATTACCACCTTCTGCTGGTGTATCTTCTTTTGTCTTTGTTGTCAAAACAATGATTTCTGAGTCTGATGATTTTTAATAAAACCCTGAGAGTATCCTGCACAGGATAGTTACGTAAGTGCTTTGCTTCTCACTAGTATAAAATTGCTGAGTCGCTTTTCACTGCTCTTGTTAGGGCTATGCAGTGGAGAGCTTCTGCAGCATGAATGATACTCACCCTCGGGGGCTGCAAGAACAGTTCTCAAGTTTGCCAGATACGAATGGAGTTTCAGAGCATGATTCACTGATGTCTAACAGGAAGCTTTGGGCAAGAGTGCTTGAACTTGAAAGAACGGGCTCTTTTTTTTTAAAGCTAAGCACGTCCATAGATTGAATGTCAAGGTTAGATCATGACAGCGCAGGTAAGGTCTGAAGCAACAACATTTGCGCATCAGCAAACTTTGGATAGGAAAGGCTAAGAGGATTAGTTACGATGAAGTTAGCCAAGGAGGGGAGTTTTCCCACTACGCAAAATCTCATACAAAGCATGTTTAATATCTCATGATTCAGGTCATAGCTTGAGGAAGTGGGTGAACAGCTGAATGGTTTCGATGAAATGGCATAACCGCTATAGTCACCACGCACTGTGACTCAGATGCATGAGGAAGCAGGGAGCAGTTGTTGGTGGCAGGGCAGGGTATTTATTTCCATTATGTGAGCTGGTATACTTGCATACATGTCCAGGCCTGTTCTCACTGCCTTTCACAGTGTTGACAACCTGACTTTATTTCACTTCAGGGAAAATGTAAGATTACTTTTACTCTACTACATGGGTAGAGCATGCTTATCATATTAAGGACCATAAACATGAATCATACTTTGCAATAATTTCATATAAATTGTACTTACAGTCCAGTCTATCGATGCAAAGAAGCGATGCCTCTTGATTTCTTCCACTCCCTCTGGTCCTGCACCTGTCAGTCACACAGGTAGGGACAGATTGAGAGAGTGGTGTCATTGTTCACATCTATGAGGCACAAAGATTTATCTCTTAAAAACCTAATCAAATGTACAGGGATCATGAATACAGCGAGTCAGATTTATTTCCAATGGATTACCACAGCTGTTATTTCACTGCATCAGAATGAGCTTTAGTAGTTTTATCTCCCAGGATGTGTCCTTTATTAACAGATTCTGCTGTTTTTGTGTTCATGACTGACTGTAGCTTCATTGCCTTTAATATGCTAGATCCCTTCACACCCAGAAATGCTCTACTACTTTGTCTCCAAGGTTTATGTCTACAGTACCTAGTCGATTAGCAGGATTCCTCTTGAAGAGAGCTCTTAATAAACTTTGCACTTCAGGACTGAGGAACTGCGGCATTCCCAGCTTAGCCCTGTACAGACAACACAAGAAACAGGTGTTGTCATCCTTTATAATATTGGATCAGTTTAATTGTGCTTACTGACGTACATGCATAATGTAAGCAATTTAGCTTTAGAATGAGAATTTAATAATCAGTATATAAATGAGACAGAATATACAACATAGAAATTCAGCTGCAAAGGAGGACAGGAAGCTGGTCAGAAAATATGAGGAAATAATTTCAATGTGACCAAAAAGCAGTCACATCATTTACATAAAGGAACCACTGATACAGCTCACAGAAACTAAGAACAAGACTCATATAAAACATGAATAACACATGAAAAAATATCTTGTTCTACAATTTAACACACTGCAACTTGAAAACCTGCTTCAATAATTAAGAGTTATGTCATAAATAAAAGGCTTTAAGAAGAATAAAAACAATGGTAACAGTTTTGGTCTTACTTCAGAATAAGTGCCATTGTTTCCTTACGATCCTTTCCTTGAAATGGTAACGATCCAGTCAACATCTCAAACTGGAAAACAGATGATGACAGTCATCAGAACATGTGTCAACTGATCAATGGTGCAGGTGGATTCTTCCAGATTTTATGCTCAGTGCAAATCCTATTATTTATTTGAACAGGACTTTGTTTGAAATGGCTACTGAGTGCATTATGGTATAAGCCCTGTCATATTATCTGCCTGTTTCTTACATATAAATTTCTTAATGCTGACATGAAATAAGTACATTAGCAATATACAGCACTTAACTCTGCAAAAACAACACACATTTAAACAGACATTTATCAAGCTTTGACCTTGATTTTATGGCCGGAAACAACATTAGTTATAGATTGGAAATTTACAAGAAAATGGAAATAAAATCAAGATACAGAAAAAGGGGTGAACCTGCCCTGTGGAGGATTAATGGAGCACATAGAACAGCCTGATGACTTTTATGAGTTGCAGCAAATCTGCCAGCACTGCTGACATACCAATACTTTCCAGCTTTTAATAGCCTTGTCTGTCTGAAAGATTGTAATACAATGTTTTAAATTTAATGTAATCATTTATACAATGTGCCTCCTCCGTTATCTTCAGATGCAGCATTTTGACATCATGTGACACATGTATATCCTTAATTCTTGCCAAGGGCAGATAGAGGTGACACCTTTCCCTGGTGCCCTGATGTAGCTGGCAGCTGTTGGTGAATGTTAACCTCCTTTTCGGTATTAGTGGAATAAGCCACCGAACTAACAAAACAAGCAGAATCAAGCAGATGCACTATTACTGAAAGTGATGGGACCTAATCTGCTAGATATGGTAATTAAGATGCTTTACTGCCAGCAGAAAACCAGATTAAGAAATCAGCATGCTGACACATGATCTAAGAGCTGAGTCACTGGCTCATAAGATGTAGTATAATAAATTCATGCCTGCTGTTTTTGACAGCATGATCAAACTGAACATGCACATCAGAGAGCAAAATAGCTACTTATTTGGAGGCAAAATTACAAGTGCAAAAAATAGATTGTCAAAAAAAAAAGAGAGTATTTTAAGAGTTAACGATTCTTACCATAAGAACCCCAAATGACCACCAGTCAGCACTTTGTGTATGCCCTCTCCTGTTTACGACCTCTGGAGCCATGTACTCTATTGTTCCACAGAAGGAATAAGCCCTTTTATCATGGTCGATGGCTTCCTTACTCAACCCAAAGTCTGCAGAGAGAGAGAGAGAGAGAGACGGAGATGAAGGTCAGAACAAAAAAGACACATGAAAACAGAAAAACAAATCAAACACAGTGTTAACAGATAGATGCACTGACCAGTTATCTTAATATGTCCTTCTTCATCTAGAAGAATGCTGTTGGGAAAAAAGGATATTAAAGTCCTTTTTAAAATATGTTTATATATATATATATATAAATGGAAATATAAAAGGCAGCTTTAATGAGCTAGTACTTCTCAGGTTTGAGGTCCCTGTAGATGATGCCCAGACTGTGCAGATGGTCCAAGGCCAGGGCCAACTCTGCAAGGTAGAACTTCACATCCTCCTCTGTAAACATTACCTAGTAGAACATATAGAAATGTTGATAAGGAGTAATATACACTAAAACAATGATATAACTATAAAACAGAGACTTGAAGCAACAACTGGACACAAACAATATTAAAACAGATCATTGACAGCAGGAAAAGACCTTGGCAAAAACATTCAAACCTAACTGCATATAGCTCCTTTGTGCTTTTGGTAAGAACCATGACACCCTTGTTCACTGGAACTCCACTGGAAATGTCATTAATTAGTTCGTCTGACAATTTGTTTCTTCTTGATTTTCCTTCCTTATGTCTGAGTAAGTATCTGTGAGTTCCAGGGAGTGGTCAAAGCATTAGTGCAACAGAAAATCATAACAAGTTTAGACTTGAGAGTCTCAATGAAAAAACAAAACTGTGCCTAATCTTTTAAAAAAAACTTTGTTGAGCAAAATACATCTCAACACGCTTTTGTTTACTGACAGGATGATGCATCAGCAGAGGTGAGAAGTAATAGAGGTGAGGGTCACATCAACACAGTATTGAGGAGAGGAGTGTGATGGGAGGTATATTAACTCCTGGTGATTCTGCTTCAGTATTATATGGGCTATAATAGACCTTGAGAGATAAAGGTGTGTATATTTTTCAAAGTGGAGATGGGGAGAGAGCCAGGCAGCCTATCAGTAGTAAACCCACCTCTTTTGACAGACGAGTGAAAAGGTCTCCTCCTCGGAGAAAGTCTAGGATTAGATAGAGCTTCCCTTCTGTCTGGAAGGCTGCACACACACACACACACACACACAGTTATACACAACATACTATTGCTGTATCAGGGCTGTGTTGTAACCTGTCTTTGTCTTATTTTGATGATGTATTATTATTATTATGTATTATTAAGTAGTAGACAGTGTATACTGTGTGTAGTCAGACCTTAGTAGGACACAGGTGTTCCATCATGACAGAATTACACACAAGGGGTAATGGCTAATGTTCACGCCCGTCCTTCAAAAATAGTTTTTTGGTTCGTTTTGAATCTCAACAACAATACTCAGCCATTACTACTATTATACAGACAAGTTGGCAAAAAAAGTTGCCCAATCCTCTTTTTCTGCTTTGCTGTTTTAGAAAGAAATATATTCAAATCAGCACCGTGCAACGTAAAGCATATGACTTACCATAGTGCAGTTTAACTATAAATGGGTGGTTCACTTCTGCCAGAATGTCTCTCTCCATCTTAGACCTCACACGATCCCGAACTTAACAAGAAAAAGCAGGAAATGCATCAGTTTAACACTGTTGCTTTATAGTTCCTTCCATCTGAATGCAGATAAATGATGACAAGTCTCTAATACTATGATTATGCTTAATGTAGGGTGAAACTGTATTTATTTCACTGAAAAATGTCAGTTTGGAATGAGACCCACCCCACAGTGCTGCTGGTCTACCGTGCAATGAAAACCACAATAACAGTGTTATTGCAGCATCTGTCTCCTTGACAGGATGAGACCATAACTACTTAAATTCAAGGGGGTGCAGGTTAAGAGGATTAAGGCTTGTACAAAGACACTAAATCAGCACATGACATCTCAACCTGCTTTTACAGTGCATCCTCGTTTACACTAATCCCATTCAACCCAAACTAGTTTATCTGAATTCAAAGTACAAACTAACCTCTTTTACTTAAAATCCTGCTGAATGTAGGGCACTCTGAGATCTTTGGTGATAATATATGTTCTATCATTTGTGTGCAAAGCCAGAATTAACTTTAACAAATTACCTCTCAGAGCCAGATAAAGAGCATGGCTATTACTGCAGCATAATGCAAAACCAGGGAAGATTTTGCAATTTATGATATTTTCTAGATTCTATTTTTATGATTGCTACAGACACATAAATAAACATACAAGTAAAAGTATCACATGAAAATAATCCTCTATGGAGAGCGCTTTAATTTTTACATCCCCCCTATTTAAACTCAGTCCTCTTACTCTTCAAAGTATTAGTATTAGTATTCTTAACTAACTGCATCTGATGTTTCTAGTTTTTACCTTTTAGTGTGGCTTTCTTCAGGACCTTCATGGCATACAGCTGCCCTCTGTCCACTCCCCTGATCTTTCTCACCAGAAACACCTGAGAAATCATCACCATCATCCATCACTGTCATCATCACGTCTTCTGGGACAGATGAACAATTGAAAAAACTAGTGGAACATTTCAAATAGGCCTTTGTAGCAGCATTAGTAAAAACATTCAATTGGAAGTAGAGAATATATTAACAAACAAGTGGTGCTCACATCAATTCCAGGACAGAGCCACACAAACACTTGTTGTTGTTTTTTTTTTAAACCACGCCCATCAGCTTTTTGCCTCATGCCCCACCAACAATCATCTGAAATTTGTAGGCCATCCAAGTTTGAGTGAGCATCAGTGCTTCATGATTCACTTAGATGCTGTTTCAGTGCGACAGAGACAACAGCAAGGTTTATCGTCAAATAGTAATTAAGTGCGTGTATAGCAAACTAAGTAAAGACGATCCAGGCCACACCAGCTGACCTCACGTTGCCCGCCTCTGCCGTTGGAAAATGAAAACATCTGCCAACATCTGCTGTGGTGTCACATTTGCCTCATTCAGACCTCTAATCTACCATAACTCTAATAATTCAGTGGGCCTTTACTAATTTAAATAAACTTAGTGATGTGTCACATGTAGAACTTGCCATGCTGCTAATCTAGAAATAATGTGTGAGTGTTAAAATGCAGTCCAACAGTGTGTACAAAACACACACAGACCCACACACGCAATAAAATGCCAAAAGGAAGTGGACATCAGGTTCTTCTGTGTGTTTTGGGCCATTTCTTCACTTCCTTAAGGGAAATCCTTATGCTACAGCATCATATTTTAGACAACAGTGTAATTCCAATTTTAAGGCTTTATTTGGGGAAATGCACTCACCAAACTGACAATATCCTCGTTAACAAAGCCACACCTACAGAGACCTCTGACCTCAACCACAACCAACACTTCAACACCCATCTCTTGTGTCTAAATGGGGGCAATTCCAAGCTAGTCTGACATCCGGAGGAGGTATGAGCCATTGGAGCTGCATGTACAAGAAATGCTTGATGAAATGTTTAACAATCACAAATGTGCACGTTTTGACTGTAGAGTGCACTGTAAGTGCGAAGTCCATATGATCTCATGATGTTGCATTTTGATAAGATGAGGTATCTAGGTGTCAGTGGGTTGAAGTGTGTATCCTGTACCTTTCCATAAGAGCCCTGTCCCAACACTTTAAGCAGCTGGAACTGAGAAGGGTCTGCTTTCTCACAGCCCTCCTTAACATGGTGGCTGATGTCAATCTCCTTCAGTATGCTGTCATCCTACAGGGAAGACAAAGTCAGAATTTGTATGTTATATATCAATACACTAAGACAGAGGGGGTCACTGACACAAGACAAACCAAAGACTGAAGGGCTAGAAAAGTGGAGAGACGTGAACAAAGACAAACCTCTGTCCCAGCTATCAATCTAACAGTTATGCAGTTTGAACTAGGAGGATAATAAAGTAGCTCACTCTCTTAAAAACACACACACAAACATGCAAGGAGGGGTGGTTATTTATGAGCAATTATGTTATTGCTGGGTAAGTATGGGCTGAGGTCACTGGCAGTGATGCATAGTGTAAGCTTCCCTTTTCAGCTTATTCAGTCTGCTCGGTGAAGTGAATGATCAGCTGCCAACCTGAGGCCCTGCTCAGATTGGTCAGTGTGACAATATACTGTAATTCGGTAAAGCTGTCAGTGTCATTTAGATGATAAGAGCTTTACACCCACTTTCAATCAAGTATGAGCTTCTGAAAGCAGTTGGTAAACATTTAATGCAAATCTCTCACATTATTTTTGGGTGGTGCCTTCAAGGGGGCACATTGGAACATTTAAAACAGTACATACAGCAGTGAACTGCGGTTTAATACATGTGTTATATCCATGTGCATGTTAGCTGGTTTGACCTGTTTGTTGGGCTGCATGGAAATAAAAAGAACACAGCAGTTTCCTCTTCGGATTGTTTTTATGTTTCCATGTTGTATATTGTTAACACTTCTGTATTTTAGTCTTGCAAACAATTTTTTCATGTTCAAAAGACACAGTTTAACTTCCTACAGTGGGTACATACAGTACAGATATGAACGCTTACAACATGTTTTGAAAACAGAACAAGATCCACACTTCCTTTGCAATTAATTTCAAAGAGTCCAAACAAAGCTAAAAATAACCAAACTGTCACAAGTTCTTTGATGCTATCTCTGCAACGGGAGTGTTGGAACACGTGTTAATAGCACATTTGTTTGCCTGTTAGAGTTTACCCTAACCAGAGTCATGGGGCCCTAATTCAGCTTATAAGAGTTATTTTTATTGCAAGAACAAAAACTGCCAGTGGGAGAGATCTTTCCATTTGTTTCCCAGGAATTTTCATAGAAGTTAGAGTCCACAGCTCCACGTTGATGTACTTGTATAAAAACTATGACACTTTGCATGAACAATGACAGTTCCTTTTGTCGTGTATTCAATAATGATGAAATTACCCTGATAATGACTGAAATAGATATTTTTTGAGGTAACCCTAACCTAACAGAGTGTCAACACACTTCTAATTCGAGGCTCGAGTTCTACTATGAGCAACTGTATTATTGTTATGGAAATAACAATACAAAATGTACCAAGTTTATTAGACTTAACAGCATTTGAACAGCATTAACATGAAATAACGGTTTTCTAAGAACTGGGCCTTTTAGTTAGCATCTGTACTTTTCAATTTAGCTTACTTCAATTTAGCTCTTTGAATTAGGAGTTTCGCACTACATTTTTTACTCTCAGGTCAAAGTTACAGTATGATATAACACTCTAGCTTGTCAATAATCACCTGCTGTGAGGTCACTGATTGGGGTGTGGCTTGAAAATTTCATCCCATAGATAGAGAGTAGCTCAGTAGACATTTGCATCATAGAGTGACGTCCACTAAACAGAGGGCAATGGGTTCAAGGCCCCAACAACACGCTCCTATAGGATGCTAATCTGTAGCTAACCCCTCCACAGCATCTCACTACAGATCTGGACAGTCAGACAAACAAGTAAACAAACACATGCAGACAGACAGTTGCCATTGCCATTTACACAGACAGGTAGATAGGCTGTCAGGTTGATTCATCAGCAGTTGGTCCCAACAGCAAGAAAAAAAACAGAAGAGGGGAGGGGGAGTCTCTTTTCTATTTATATCCCAGACATACAGGTAGAGGTGCTGCAAACAGCATACAACCTCTCTCTCTCCACCCACTGGTTTGTTTGGGCTATAAATATACCTCCACTGCGTCCATCTACTGAACCAGTCTGTCTGTATCAATTTATCGATCGACCTGCCTGCCTTGCTGCTTGTTTGCCCTTTAGTGTTTCTGTCTGTCCAACTGTATTTCCATAAAACCTGTCTCTCTCTCTTTGTCTCTCTGCCAGTGTCACTCTGCCCCTCTGTTTTCTGGATAGCCTGCTACTGACAGACAAGCAGAGCAACAGCTGTAGAGATGCAGCAATGACTCCTGAACCTCTCCATAACAATCCAAATAGCACACATTCCTCACACACCCATCTCCATGTGCATGCACACTCTTCACACTCACACACACGCACACACTGACATGAGATGGCTGCGGCTGCCTTTTCTTTTTGTTTACTTCTCAGGACCTAGGCCTTTATATTCACACAAACACACTCATGGTGCAACTATGATGCAATCCCCATCTCTCCCTGCGTGCTCGTGTCTACTTGACAGAAGTTTGTGCTGCCACTAACCTCTAGCTGACAGAAACCGGTGCTGTTCTTGTTTCTCGCCGCCTTGTTCTTCAGGTAGATGGAGAACCATCTCCGCACTGTGAATTTTCGCGTGCTGGTATCCATGGCAACGGGCAGACCTTTTGCATCCTATCCCATAACGATGAACATCTCCCTTCGAGGGGGGATCCTAAGGTGGAGATGCAGAAACACGGAGCTTTTTATTGGTTATCTATTTGTCCCGCAGTTTCTTCATTGGCTCATCCTCAATGCGGTCGTCGCTTTTTAGTTTCCCCATCATTCACATTCGCCGCTCGTCTCTCCGGTGGGTTTCAGCCTGTCTCCCCCTCCCTCATCCTATCACAAACACCAACAACACCCCCTCTCCTTGCTGCTGCCGTGTCTCAGGCTGCAGTGAACGCCAGTGAGCAGGCAGTCGGAGCTGTAACAGAGCCGTTAATCCACGCAGACAGACGGGCGGGATGACGGACGGGGCAGGTGCTGCCGGGGTCGGGATTGTCTTGTGTTTTGCAGCAGGCTCGCTGCGTGAGGCTGCACGGGGAGAGGTGACGAATAAATCTGTTCCGCTGAATCAGGAGGTGTGCGTGTGTGTGTGTGTGTGTGTGTGAGTGAGTGTGTGTGTGTGTGTGAGCTCTCTCCTCACATCTCTGCCCCGTGCATGTGTGATCATCCCCTGCTACCTCTCTCTCTCTCTCTCTCGCTCTCTCTCTCTCTCCCTCCTCTGCAGAACAAGGGATTGTCACCAGTCACATTGTGAGCCGGCGAGATCCCGACAGCCCCCCCACCTCTCCACATACACATCCGTCCTCCCCACATCCCTCCCTGTTCCTGCCCCTCACCTCCCTCTCTCTCTCTTTCTCCCACCAGCATACAGCAACAGCTGGCGAGGTCACATGGTGTAACCCTGCTACCTCTGTCTGTCTGTCTCCCTCTGCCTCTGTCCCTTCCACTATTTGCTCCAGCATGACAGCCACACACACACACACACACACACACACACACACACACGCAGACACATGCTGCATGATGTTAGGTGGCAAATTCCGGTGGCTCAGATTCAATGGCATTACGTCAGAATTCAATGATCGGGGGACAACAATCAATGCAATGATCAATAAAAGAGATGGTAGGAGCAGTGACAACAATCACTGAGAACAGTGTGATCTGGTTATCACTTGGCATGAGTGTGTGTGTGTGTGTGTGTGTAGGTACTTGGATCTGTCACATCAGCAGCTTTGCAGAACTGCAGTGTTACATAACCATAAAGAGAGAGGGGGGAGAGGAGAGAGAGAGAGAGAGAGAGAGAGAGAGGTGGTGGAGGTAAAGAGCAAGGGAAGTGAGAGGATGGGGGAGTTTTTTTTAGATGGAAGCAGGGGGTAAATCAGGACTGGTGCTCTGCCTGGGTCAGGCGTCCATGGGTGACCTGGGCTTTAAAATATGGTTTCATATTCTTCAGCCAGGGTGAAATCACCTTTAATGCTTCCACTATGATCCCCAAACTTGGAACGTAACTAAAGACAGAGCTCATAGCGCTATTTGCATGTGTTTGACAGGATTTGGACCACAGTTAGAATATAGCTGGCACATACTTTGAAGGCATTTTAGCACCATTGAAAATGTAATCAGATGTGTTTAGTCAATCTGCTGTGCTGTGTTGTGGGAGGAGATTCGGGATTATGGACTGGTGTCTTTGTCCTGGTAGGATTAAGGCTCTGTAAGGGGATCACAACATTAATATTCATACACACTGAGTGGGTACAGAAAGACAGACAGCCTGAAATCTAATACTGTTACTATACTAAATTACACTACATGCATCAACAGACAGAAGATGCTTGTCAAACCCATCTTTTTAGGTCCGTTTTGCTATATTTATTCACCAAAATCTATTTATAGGTTGGATTAATTTTCAATTACATAGATTAAAATACTTAGAGTTACCCATATTGCATGTTACCCAACTCACTGGTGACCACAGGGTGTATTGACTTGATATTGAATGTTTTATTGACATCAAGTACAAATGTTCATCTTAGTCCTTTCAAACCACAGCATGTGTCCACTGTAGCTGTGAAAAAAAAACTAATACAAAAAAAGAAAAATTAACTGTGCAAATCTGTGAAGAGATACTAAAATAGTGTTTACCAAAACAAAACAAAAAAAGTCTGTACAGGCCTTGAGCATATGTACTTGGAAAACATCACAGGGCAGTTAATGATAACTACCTCTATTTTATAATGCCTGAAAGGTTGTTGCAAAGCAGCAGTGAGGATTTGAAACTTTCCCCAAAAGCTCTCAAATAAGACATGCCGTACCCAAAATTACAACACTCTCTATTTTAATGTACTGGATGGATGTAGCTATACTGCTGAAATGCATTTATGTAACAACTAAAATCCAATCAACCCTGGAAGAATACGATGGCAGTCACTAGGTGTCAGATAAGGACACAAAGGTGGTTTAAAATACAGCCAGCACAGTCACCTACACACAGAACGAAATGACGTTAGGAGTCACCTGCAGCAACACACAAACCAGCGGTCCAGTCATTTGCCAGTGCCACCAGAGATACAGTGCCTAAACTTGTCTGTCTGCCCGCCTAGCTTTACGTAAACTTACCGATGCCTCCTGTTGTGTCCCGGAAAAACATGCTGTGCACTGTCAGACTGATCTACCAGTCTTAATTCCATTAAAGCGCTATGTAGTAGTGGAGTGCGTCTCTGTGTGTCCTGCTTTTGTAGGTTATAAAAAGAACAATACACTTAAAAGGTGATTATTTTGAAGTCCCAGTCGGCATTTTCATGAAGTTGAATGCTTTCATTCTACACTGATTGCATGAGGCTATTTTTAACATACATTATCCTTAAAGCTCTGGTGTTCATTGTGACGCCTGAGAAAAATAGAATTATAGTTAGTAGAGAATCCTAAAATACAGTACAGTTGGCTGGCACTGGCAGAATATATCTACCTTTATGTAAATGTGTGTGGTAAGGTTGCAGTGAGTTGCTGCATTTCAGTTTACACGGTTGTGTTTTATAAAGGAGGTGGGTAGTAAACTGGCACATCATGGTCACACACACTGAACCCAGATGTCTTGTCAACAGCCATGAGCTTGTCCCAGTCTAATTGTTTCTCACAGTCCAGGAGGGTGAAGTCAGTGTTGAAACAGATCTCTATCTGCCCCAAGATCTGGGCATCAGCATTCTGTGAAAAACAAACATATAGCATTTAAAACCCAAACAGAGTGTCAGCCAACATTTGAATGAAAAATTGCTTAAACAAAGCTAGATGCTATTTGTGTGAAAAAATAATGAAAACAATCACGACAAGTTGGACCATACGAAATACAAACAGCAAAGTATTAGAATTACTAGAGATTAAACTTAATACCTTTGGGTGGATACACTGGATTTTAGGTTTAACGCCGTAGAAGTTCTCTATGACACCTTCAATTTGTGAAAACTAAAAACACATTAGCAGGAGAGAGAAGAGAAAGTAAGTGAGGAACAATAGTTGCAACATTATGATTATGAGACACTTAAATGTAACAAATTAATCCTTGCGTAACACTTGAATTTGACCTTTTAATATACTATAATTTGATATTGTAAAATATAAATAGACTAACCTTGTAGTATTCTGAAGAGGGGATGATGTTAAACTTCCTCAGGATGCTACAATAACAGAGACACAGATTTGCATTTTAGGCTTTTTGAGGTGATGCTTTTCTTCAAGCGACAAATGAAAACAAGTATACAACAGAAGTCACTTTCTGTGAACTCTGTTGTGATTGGCAAATATGCCTAGGGTTGACAGGAATCAAGAACATCAAGACAATAATACAAACTAGAACACATAAAAGTGGTGCATTTATGTGCTCTTGTACATGTTCTGTACCTGTCCAAATCCACTTTGTGGTACAGCTCCAGAGCCTTGGCAAAGTACTTATGCTGACTATTCAGAGATTCTGCTCTGGCTGCACATGTACCATGTTTGTGCCACTCGTACTTCCTGTTGAAGGAGAAAGACAAACACATGGCAGTAAGTTTTACTATTACAATGTACCAATTTATTATAATGTACAAATAATGACACAAGATCACAGAGCAACTCTACTTGGCTAAAAAGAAAAGTATGTCATCAGCATGAATACTTAACACATAGTTTATAGTGTGTGATGGTTATAATCATCTAACTGTTATCTCTGAAACTCCATTAACTGATGGATGATTAATCTAGCTGCAAAGGTTTCATATTTTATTTCCATAGATGTTCAGAGGCTTAACATATCTATAAAATACTGTACCCAAAACACAAGACATTGCTACTGTCACAGATAAAAAATGATAGGAGGAGATGTTCATAGTAATTCAGAAGTTGCTTGAAAATCCAATAATGGGAAAGATCAACAATGGTGGTTAAAACACTATGTTGCCCCCCCCAGCTTTGGTTTAACAAAGCAGAGCTAGCAAGCATCCCATCCTCACTAATGCTGTAGGAACAGGAACACCTACAGTGGAAATGGCCATTGGACAAAATGAGATAAATCCTGGTGGAAGGGCCACAGCATCGCTCAAAAAATCCATAAAGGTATTAGTGGCACTATAAATGTCTTGACCTGCCCTCTCTGTGTGCCTGTCTTTGAAAGTGTGCTGTATACAAGTATGTTCTGGCATTGGGCATTACTACCCACCACTACAATCAGCGCTATTACAAAATACAATACCAGAAGCTAGTAGACATGGGATTAAGCAAGTCAGGCCAACTTTTCTCCATGTCAGGAAGCAGATCCTGAAAACAGAGACAGAAAACAAGAGAACAACAGGTTTTATCTGGCAGTATTTGGTCTGGAGAAGAGGTGAAGAACTGAGTTAACTGCCTCTTCTTTGTCCTGCCAGTAGCTTTATTACACTGTTTTGAACTGGTGTCTGTTTATGGTAAATGAAACTAAATCTACAGTTTCACCACATTACAGCAAGATAAAAGACATATTTGAACTCTACACTTGAGGATAAGACATACTCAGTGTGTCTAGTTTTATACCTCTATTTGTGAAGAGTTGAAATGCCATGAAGGGTCACACTCTATCCCCTTATCCGGCCTGGAAAACAAATTCACAATATTAGACATCAGTGCAGCAATGAAAAATGAAAGAAACAACGACTGTTTCCAAAAACTTTCTTCCATATGTTGCATTTCTTTCCCAAATAATGTATTATATATATATGTATAGGCTAATATATGTACTACATCCAAGTGGTCATTTTTCAGTCGTCTGAGCAGTATTTTAGATTACCAACACAGACTTACCAAAGTCCATGAAGTGTCCAGTAGCTAATGTTGGGATGACAGTGTTCCATCTGAAATGAGATGTACAAAATTATATAAGTATTTTTACTCCATCTGGACTCAGATAGCTGCATCTCACAGACTGAAATATAAATCTTTTTCACTATTGCAATGATGCGAGTCAACTAAATTCATTGTTTTGTCTGACCAAAAAGCAAAGAAACTTAGCTATTTAGTTAATATAAAGCCATTTAGTTAATAACTAATAATAACTGACTTATGAAATGAGCTTCCAAGTTACTACAGTATGCATTTTGCATTTATATTACTAACCACAAAAAAAAAAAGAAAAGACATTCCTTCTTATCGACAGCTGCTTTCCCAAAACTTTGACTGAGAATAAAACCTATTTACAGTCAAAATGAGACCTGGCTGGGACAAACAAAGGTGTGTTTAAGAGCGCAAAATAAGGGAAGTAGGTCCCGTGACACTAATGGGATATTTCCAACTGTATACTCTTGTGACCATAAATACAAGGCTGCCTAATAAAACCAAACTGCTGACCAACAACCAGTCTCATGACTCAGACATCATATGATATTTGAGGATTAAAAGTTGATCGAACAGTAATCCAGTGCACAGGTGACATTCTGAGAAATATCAGTCTTGGAAATGTTTACCAATTGAATTGTCAGATAAATTGTTATTTATTTACACTGCTCTCAATCTATCACAAGAACAGAGAACTCCTTTTACAACATGACTAACCTGTGAGAACTGAAAACTGACTAATCAAATCATCAAATGAAAGTCAGCTTGTCAGCTTGAAAGCTTGTCTCACAATCAATACTGATTCACTTAATCATTAGACCAGCATGTGACATTTCTAATTGTGTTTTGTGAGGCTGACTGTATCTTTAAAAAGGCCAGTACATTTAAAAATAAATGAATAACTAAAGTAAAGGCAGGTAGACACTAACAGTACAGAAGGTCCTGGGCCAGTGGTGGGTCAGGATCAGTTTGGTCCACATGTGTCTGAAATACACACACATACAATAACTTCTTAGTCCAGTTTCATTATTGTTTATATTGCATGATATGATACATTAGCTACTTTGAGTTACATGTTAATTTAATAGACATTCAAATGCAGAAGCAAAAAATAGCAATAAGTTACTCATTATAGACCATGTGCCATTGTGCATGTATTATTTTGCTGTACTTACGGCGGTGAAATCACAAAGGCAGATGACAGAGCTGCTGCCAGGCAGAGCAGAAGATGTGAGCTGAGCCTCATGTCTGACCTACAACAAAATAACAGACTTGTCATTCAATGGCTGCTTTTATCCAGAACTGTGTAGTGAAAATTGGACTAACCCTAGATTTCTAAGAACATTGAACTTAAAACTACATGTAAAATAAACAAAACGTTTGTGCTGTGGAGAAATTGTGCATTGCCACTAAAGTATATTTCTATAACCATGGAATTTACACACTCCTCATCATACAAAGTTGTACATATAATACATGGTTCATTAAAAAAAAACTGGCAGCGGGCAGCACACAAAGAATGTCAAACAGAGGAAAACAGGTAGTGGTTTTAAATGGAGGAAGTCAGCAGCTATGAAGACTTCATGTGACCACTTAATTAGGTAACTCAGGAAAAACCAGTAACCCAGAAATCTCTTCCTGAGATACACAGACAAAACAACAACATATCATGCATTTGAAACCTCCTACCAGTACTCGTTACCTGAGTCATTTTAGTGAATATAATTTTGGCAGCACTCAAAAAGGGCTAATGTGTGTTAAGTAAGTCTGATAATGTACGTGAGCAGTTTGTTGTAATATGACAAGGAAGCTATGGAGGACGCGCACTGCAAAGTCACCTCAGTAACCAAGACGTACACTTTCTTCTAATAGCTCGTTTAACACCACAGTGCAGTTCAACCACGGATCTACTGAGTTCAACGAAACAAGCGAGCTAATGTTAACACACTGTACGTCACGTGTATGTTTATGAGACTGCTTCAAAGGACATGCAAAGGAAGGGTTGGTTCACTGCCTGGGTTTTACAGTTGTCAACGGGCGAATATGAAGTAAAGGGCACAAGAAATTAGCATGTTTTTCTGAATCTGTCTTAAGTAGGTACATACATTTGTGGAAAACATTACTTAGTCGGGATAAAAAAGAGAGTTAATTTCGTTGTTTAAGGGTGAAACACTAGCAAACTGAACAATCGACTCGTGAGTCACAGCAAACCCTGATAACAAGCAACAGTGTACAATGAGTAGGCTACAACTGAACTTCGGTTAGTTTTCCTAAATATATATTCTTTAGACTGGCCTCACCTTATGCCGGATGTATTGTAATCAAAACTCGCGGTAGTTTTCCACCGGACGCCGCGCAGTCTCTCATTTAATTCAGCTAACAAGGTTAGGTTGTTTACTGAAGATATAGTCTGTACGGCTGTTGTTTATGTCCCACCACCAACCGCTTCACCACCTTGCCCGTCAGCTCAGCCAATCGGGAGCGCCGTAGACGTCATGCGTCATCACGTCACAGGCGTGAGTAGCTCGTTTGATTTACTTCTCGGATCCAACCGGCTGTTGTCTGTCTAACGGCATTACAGTACTGAGGTCCTGGGAACATGCTCGCTGGTGTGAAAGTGTAGTAGTGTGCAATCGTCCCTTTCGAGACAGCTGGCAGTTCATTGTACAATTAAAACTCAGTGGGTTTTAATGATGATTTCAGTTAATGTTCTTGTCACATTTTGTTTCACATCGCAATTATCATAAAGACTTATTGCAGCGCCATCATCGCTGGAGATAAGTTACACAAAATGATTATCGGTTTAAATTTGAATATATTCTCTGAATTACTCAGTGCATTACTTTGTACAGCAGCTGCAGTCTCTGGCAAGCTTCCCTCCTTTATGCCCCCAAGCAGAGGAAAATGCAAAATCAAAATAATTCCTATGCATATGATGAATGATATATTCTAAATGGTCTTTTACAGAAATAGCCAACTAAATGTACATGCCAACTTCATCTTTCTGCGACTGGAGACAAATATTCAGTTGGACATTTTTCTCTTTGTACAGTGCTGTGCACTAACGATTCTTAATTTAAAGTTAATCGGACAAGCCTGACTTATTAAATGTATGAAGTGCCCAGAGGTTCCTTTTAAATAATGGGTCATTATAAACTGATGTGTAAAATTAAGCATGTCAGAGCAGTAAAATTAGAGAATTCATCTTGCTGTCTCGATGGACTGCAATGTCAAGAGGTGTTTACTGGAATAATCAAAATTTCACAATGTCCAATTGGAAAAAGCAGATATTGATTGTAAGCCACAGCATTAGATTGCTCATTTCTTCTGTATTAGAAAACATTCTCTGCTTTTTTCTTTTTCTTTTTTTTTTGCAAGTCCTAGTTCACTGTCAGCCAGCAACATAATGTACTAAAATTATCATTGGGCTTCAGTTACAGAGGGTACTTCCACATGACCAACAGGGGGCTCTTTTCAACCACAGACAGCAGATCAGTCCCGTTTTTACCATACACACACACACACACACACACACACATTCCTGTATGGGCATCATAGTGAGCTCCAGGTAAGTGTGGAGATGGAGTGAGAACCACCCTTTCTGCTACACTTAGAGAGAAATACTTGTAACTTTCCCCACTAGATGACCCCTTGATCCAATGTCCCACCTCAGATTCTTTAAGAAACAAAGTGAAACAATCAGCATTAAAACACACGACTAGTGAAGTGAGGGCTTTTTCATGGGCGCCATTTTTGGATTAGTGTATAGCTAGACTTTTTGACTTCGCCATGTAAAGTCAAATACAGCAGATGTCGTCGGAAGTGTCGGGACATATCAATTTCTGGTCACTGTTCTGGTCCCTGTCTGGATCCCGGATTTGGTCCCGGTCCCGATCTCTATCCCGGTTCCGGTTCGGGTTCGGGTCCCGGTCCCGGTCCCAGTCCCGGTCCCGGTTCCGGTTCGGGTCCCGGTCCAAGTACCGGCCCCGGTTCCGGTTCGGGTCCCGGTCCCGATCCCGGTTCCGGTTCGGGTTCCGGTT
>OMNW01035387.1:19406-32333 GCA_900303245.1 Selene dorsalis | reverse complement strand
CACACATCACCTCTGGCAAAGCTTGAGGCACACTGGGCATATTTTCTTTTAGTGTAACATGCTGTCCCATTCCCCCATGGTTCCCTCTGAGCCCTGTGTGAGCTGTGTGCATATGTGTTGGATTCTGGTGTATCCTTGTGAGCCAGGGGTCCCACCTTGACAGGTGTGTGTGTGCCCTGTGGGGAGGGTGGCAGGGCAAGGGCTATTTATAGGGAAGGTACTCCAGAGAGAGAAAGAGGGAGAGACAGAGAGAGAGAGACAGAGAGAGAGAAAGGGATTGTCTAATGAGGACAGGCTGTTAGGGGATGGGCCGTTGTTTCTGTTCGTGTGTGCGTGTGTGTCTGTGTACACAGATGGTCCTTCATGTGTGTAGTGTGCATTAATTGAACGACTTCAAACGCCTCTTTAGTTGTCCCCCCTCCACCACCTTCAAAGACCCGTGGATCTGTGTTAGCTGATCTGGGTCAAAGATGGTAGATAAACACAGACACACACATACACACAATAAGCATGTGAACATAGACCCCAATTATTACTCTCTCTCTTGGCTGCTCTCATTCTTTCATCCATCAGTTTCTCCCTCCTTCATTTATTCTTGCTGAGACAGGCAGTGGGATGAACTGATCTCGGGAGATGTGTGTGTAATCACTTTAGATGAGGTCCTGTAGAGGGCAACACATCTAACATACAAACACACACACACACACATACAGACATGCCATCAGATCTGGTCGATGTCACTGGATGAGCACCAGTCAGATACAGTCTGGACAGGCATAGTATTGCACTATAATGAATCGATTCACAGCTTCCATAGCACATATAGGCTGTTAATGATGCTTCTGTGTGTGCTGTAATCTACCACTCAGTCCTTAGGACGATTTCCTTTTCTCTTCAATGATCTGACAACAAGCAGACAGACAAGTTTTATACCTATTGAGCCGTATTTTGTAACATTTCGGGGACAGACACTAATGAGGACAGATGGATCACGGGTGACTTCTACTGTCATTTCTGCAATCTGTCAGTTCTCGCTCGCTGTCACTTCCTCCATCCCGCAGCAGCACTCTGATTGTGAGCGGTGTCCCTGTGTTATATTAAAACTGATGAAATATTCCCATAATTAACTTTAGCCATTAGCGAGGATGCACACAATAACAAGATGATTCTGATCAGATTCTGCTCCAGTTAGACTATTAGGCCAGCCCAAACAAATTAAGGAGATTTGGTTGAAAGCTATGTCATAGATTTTCTCTCAGGCTCCCCCTCGCTGTCCTGTGATGTGGAGGTTTTTGGCTGAGCTGGCAGCTTTGGCACTTAAAAAATTCCACACCGGGGAGTTCAGCAGAAGAGTGTGAACCAGAAGACAAAAACAGGACAAAGTAGACTGGGAAGTAGCTAAAAATGCTTTTTCAACTCTCTGCTCGTCTTCCACTGCTCGTCCGTCTCACCTCACATGCATGCTGTGATTGACTGACTCAGTGAAATGGACAGTTCTGGATGAATAACACTTTTTTCACTCCACTTGAGAAAGTGGAGCTCACTGTGTTCATCATCACTTTAGTTGAGAAGGCTGGTGTTCATGATCTAAGCTAACTGTATGTCAGGCTTTCCAGTTCAGTTAAGTCTCCTTTACTGGTGTGAGTGGCAGGTGTCAAAACATGTTATTAGTGTGATTCAGTATCAGCTGATATATCAGTGATGTCACTTTGATACTAGTGATCTAATATTTTGTTTGGCTCAGAAGTGGTGAATCTACAAAAAATCAAAGTTCATAGTTAAGTGTAGTCTGCCCATATCCAGCCTTTAGAGCAACTTAATCCTTGTGCTTTATTTCCAGATGCCACATAACATAGATTTACTGTTTGTCCAAGTTGAGGTAATAGTTTTTTTGTTTTTTTTTTAAAGCTTACATCATTGATATCACCTACCTATATTTCCAATATGATCAGAAAGAGACAGGAAACTATGGTTAATCTCATGGAGTTTGGGTTTTATTCTGAGACTGTCAGCATTAATACATGAGTCAGAGGCTAAAGGTTTTCTGTATTGGTACTGTCATTATACACAGTACTTATGCTAAAATATCTGTGTATGGCTATGTCAGCTAGCTCGAGGATGCTGCTGTCTATGTTACAGTGAGATTCGCCCACTCACCCACTGTGAAGAGCAGGGTCCTCTGCATATTAAATTGATTGAAAATGCAGTTTTTGACTCTGTGAGGAATTGAGCACTTACCTCAGACCGTTTCCTTTGAACTCTTGGATTGAATGATAGTCTGCCAACATCATAGTAAGGTACATAACATTTTGTGTAGTAAAGGTTTTCTCTCAAAGAGAAAAACTAATCAACAAAATCAGGGAGGGCAGCAAAGATTTTTTGAAGCCTGAAGGCTGAGAGCTACAGAGAGAAATCTCTCCTGCTGGGGGAAGATAGTGGTGGAGAGACAGTAGAGTTCATATGTGGTGCTTATGTTTGTGTATAATTACACTTAACAGATATGGTTAGGTTGAATTCATCATGGATGAAGGATGTCTTCAAGGACGAAGTCCTCTACATGGTGAATGTGACAGTGATACTGAAAAGGAATAAAATAACACAACAAATGACACAACTCTGTTATGAGACTAATCTAAATATCAATCCCAATATCAATATACCTGTGAAACATGCAGTAAATGACCAGTAGCTGACCCAAACATTTTAAAGAGTTTTCTCCTGCACCAGGAAACAGCTCAGACCTGCGATAGACCTCAGGTCTCACACAGCAACTGTAAGGAGGCTTGTTCCACTGCTCCACTTGAAACTGTAGTGTATTGAATCATCAGTCAGTGCAATTTGTTCTGCAAAAGCTCAAGAACAAAATGTGTACAGCGTTACTTCTTGTCCTCATGAAACATTATGATCCTTTGTCACGAACCCAAATATCATTTTCTACCCGTTAAATTAGGTATCCATTGAAAATGTACAAACATGTAGAGATGGCAGTGAACTGCTGTTACTATATGTACATATATTTGCCTGAACTGAACTGAGTGTGAATTTAATTCAACCCCAAGCCCCACTTTTTCCAAACTTTTTGTTTTTCCTCCTGCTTATTAGGAGCTCTAGATTTGTTTGCCTAAAAATACCACATTTTTCTCTCTCACTTCCTCATGCTAGAATTGAGCAGAAAAACAAAAAAACAAACAAACAAACAAACAAAAAAATCCAACAACTACTAGATCATGAAGGGTTTTAGGAAGAGAACACCAGGATACAAAAGCCCAATTAACAAAGAAGGAAAACAAAAAGATCTCATCTATTTATGTGAGATCTGTAGTAGCTATAGGTATGGCAGTATCAGTCTCAGTGGGTCCACTGCTCTGATCCAGACTGAAACTGATCAGCAGTGACTGGGCAGATTCTCTAGAAGTCTTCTTGGTCCCCAGAAGATGAATCTTATTGAATTGGGGGATTCACCTTTACTGTGAAGTCCCCATTAGTTTACAAATATTACTTTTTTGATAACTGCTGGAAAGATTGCAATGAAGTGCAGATACTCATAGATGTCTGAGCATTACTAATCCTAATGTCACATCTGCAAAACTAAAGACATTCTCATCAGTACTTTGTATTCAGTGCTAATAAGCAAATGCTAATACGCTAACACACTAAACTAAGTCAAGACAATTTTATTCATGTAGCGCCAATTCATGACAGTGGTTATCTCAAGGCACTTTACAAATAGAGAAGATGTAGACCAAACTGTTCCCACCAAGAGCAGCGCACATGGCAACCGACGCAGGAAAAACTTATTTGTAAGACGCAGAAACCTCAAGCAGAACCAGACTCAGGGTGGGTGGTCATCTGCCTCCACTGGCTGAGGCAGAGGTTGGGCTGGAGAGGAAGACAGAGGATGAGAGAGAGAGAGAGAAGTAATATAAGTACTGACCAAATCTAATAACACTAGTGATAATTATAATAAAAGTTTGCAGGATGTATGTTGCACCAATATTACACCAGCTCATCAGCATGTTAGCATTGTGTTCTTGGGCTGCTGCCATGGTGCAGAATTACAATATTAAACCCAAACATGGTTCCTTCATAATTTACAGCTCCAAACCGCTGACAGCTTTCACTCTTCAGCCTTTCAGCTCTGTCTGAAGTCCGGCAATGTTCCCCCTCATCAGAACGGTCAGTCGTCAGGTGTAAAACACCTTCTTTGGTTTGACAGTGTTGGCACTGAACCTCCCCTCTCTCTATTCCCTAACTGCCAAGTATAGTTTTCCCAAGTATAGTTCCTTTCCCTTAGCTCTGTGTCTCTGCTGCTCTCTCATACCTGCCCTACTTTCACACTGCTCTCACAATTTACGAGTTTCACACTCCTCCCTCCTTGCTTCTCCCCTTCTCTCTCTCTCTTTCACACTCGCACTGGGAGCCTCAGCTTTACCTCACACCAAGAAATATATACATACAGTGTATATGTTAATGAATATATGTTAGGACAGATAATACACATGCAGTCTTCTATGACCTGTAGCCAGCATCATTACAGTTTGCAGCACAGTAGTGTTCAGTGGAGCGGTACAGTAGAGTAGAGTAGAGTACAGTACAATACAGTACAGTACAGGAAGAGGTTCAGCCACATACTAACTGGGCACTGTTGTTTTCTCTTATAAAGAAATATGAAGTCACACAAATACCAACATGCATGAGTAATTTTTTCCCCGGCTTATGTTCTCTGACAGCCTGGGGTGCACAAACCTTTTAAAAAATTAATCAGCCTTAACCTGAAAACCCAAACTGGTTTTAACATGTAGAACCACTGTTCTCAATAGATGGAAAACAGACCCTGTAGCTTGGCAGCTGGTGGTGTCCTGGGATGTCTCAGGGTGTTCAGTGTGCCGGGTTCAGTCTTAAGGTGCAGAGATGTGTCGGGGTGTGGTAGCTGCCATTACACACTTTTACACCAAATATGTATTCATGTTTGTCTCTGTGTGTCCCAGAATTGGTAGAGTAATCTGAGATGCAATTTTTTTTTAGGTGTCCTGAATTTGTTTGACCTTTTTGGTTTGATCCAGAACAAAAAGGTTAATACATATCACCCATTTTTTCCATGTGAGATTTAAATAAACTCAACTGACCTTTAGTTATAAAATCCTCATAATTAGACATTAAGTCCTGATGTACTGTAGGTTGATTGTGAACGATTTGTCCAGCGTTTATTGTCCCCCCTCCCCGACAGCTCTTTGGGTAAATGTTGCTGATGTTTCCGTGGTGATTATATAAAACTGTGCAATCTGGATCCATGTTGTTGTTGAGCTACTTTTATCCCAAACACTGAAATAAAATGTGAGTATCACATTAAAGTATAATGATGGACATCAGTGTGAAAGCAAAGACCGAGGCCTTTAACAGTGACGGGAAGAGAGAGAGTGAGGGAGGGAGAGAGAGAGAGAGAGAGAACGAGAGGGGGCAAGAGGAGAGAGTGCAAAACAGAGACAATGTGACAGAGGGAAAGTGAGTGTAGAGAGAGAGAGAAAGAGAGAGAGAGAGAGAGACAGGCCTAGTTTTTAGTGTGTGATCTAGGCCATTATCTGTGTTAGCACTGGTGGGGCTCCAACAGGCTCTGTGGATCCTGCATAACAATACCTTTTATGAGCTTGTATGTGTATGTGTATGTGTGTGTGTGTGTGTGTGTGTGTGTGTCACTGTAGTAACACACATGCATTCATGCATGTTAACGCCATTGTGCCGTGATGTGCGCAGGCGCCTGAGTGCCTCTGCCTTTTGAGTTTGTGCCTGTTTGTTAAGAACACTCGTGTGCGTGTCTGCGCTTTGTCCAGTGTGTCTTAATATGTGTGTGTGTGCGAGTCCTCACGTGCAGCTGTGCGCTCTTGCTGTATCACCCCCGTCGTCAGTCAGCCCCTCTCTCCAGCAGCGCCCTGGGGGCCTTCATTATGTAAGAAAGACATTACTGCAGAACAGAGGCAGAGAGGCAGAGAGACATTACTGCAGAACAGAGGCAGGCAGCCCTGATAACTGTGGCAGCCCCTGCTTCAATACAACGTCTAGGCCTCCATAACACGTACACATACACACAGTCAATGCTGCAGCAGAGGTGTGATCAGGATAATGGTGAAGATTTAGGACTTCTGATTCTGATGTTTGTGGGCAGGCTAGTTGAAGAACTTAGGAAATGCCAACAAACCATGTTCTGTATCATAATTACTATTTGTTCTTTCTTTTTCCACCATCAATCTTCACTATCCATACATCACTCATAAACTCTCCTCCTCTTTTCTTATTCTCAAATATCTGCTGTGATCTACCTCTCTTTCGGCATCTATCTCTAAATCCTTTTCTCTCTGCACCTCTTACCCACTTCCATCTCCTCCCCACCTCCCTCTCCAGCGGTCCCCTTCCCCCTGGCCCACCGGCTGACCATGAAGGAGGTGTTTGACGCCGAGGGCCGGCCGCGGGTGGACCTGCTTAAAGCTCATCTCACCAAGGAGGGCCGGCTGGAGGAGGCCGTGGCCCTGCGCATCATCGATGAGGGTGCCGCCATCCTGCGCCAGGAGCGCACTATGTTGGATATTGAGGCGCCAGTCACGGGTATGGCACAGTGATGGAAGTGAGGGAGTGCTGGGTGTAAATAAATCTGCAATTAGTGACCAGTTAGAGGCAAGATGGTGGGAAACAGAAGAATAGCTAAACATGATATGAGTTAACTCTAGGCAACAATTTAATCGAAAGCAACTGGACTTGTATTTGTCTAGGAATATAGGGGATATGAGGTAAAGGAATAGTTTGGCATTGTGGGACACGAGAGGACTGATAGGACGGTCATATACATCTGTGTGGTAAATATGACACTGATACCAGCTGCCAGGTAGTTCACACAGTCAAACCACAAAGACTGGACACTGCTAGCTCACTTATTACTGTGTAACATGTTTGTTCAACAGAGTAGAAGCTTCCTGGAGTCTGTGCTTAACACCAATCCAGAGCAAATCATTGTTTTTACACTTTAGTTTTTGGATAAATTAAACAGACTAGTGCTATTATAGACAGCATTATTGCCAGGCTACATGATTCCTTCTGTTTCTACTCTTTATGCTTAGCTAAAATAATCAGATGCTGGATTAAGCTGCATATTTAGCACGACACGTGAGTGGTATCAATCTTCACACTGAACTTTAATCAAGACAGTGAATGAGTGTTTCCTGAAATGTTGACGTGTTCCTTCAAAAAGAGCTCTCTCTGGGTTTACTTAATGAACAAAAGCCATGTGAGTGTTTCTATGCATCAATGAGTGACAACAGATTAACACACTTTGACAGTGAAGGCATAGATAACAGCAGTCAAAGAGCTGCAGAGCGAAACAGAAAGATTAATGATTGTGTATTAATGAAGTTCCATTCGTCAATTCATTAATCTGCTATAAGTATCTGCTGGTGTTTGGTTGCACTTCACTGAGAGAACGAATTGGCACTTATGTACCTCACAATAGCAGGAGCTGGCTTGGGTAATATCTGCATGTATTCCCCTGCCAGGGAAATGGTATGAACCAGGGACTATGAGGAGGAGGAAGAGGAGGAGGTGGAGGAGGAGGAAGAGACTGAGATCGATGGAGAGCAAAATATAAAATGAGTTTCTGAGACGATGACAGAGAAGACAGACTCAGACACTCTCAACCTATTGACACTGCTTAGTTAATGTACCTGTGTGTCTCCGCACGCATGTGTGTGCGTGCGTTTATGCAAATTGCGAGTGGTGAGATGATGCTGTGTGGGCTATGGTGCCCACACGGTGTAGGAACATGGCTCAGCTTTCACAGGTACAGATCCCCAGGGACCACGACAGACAGACAGGCAGAGGGAGAGACAAGTCGATGAGAAGCAGCTCAGTGCAGAGGTTCTCAAACCCGCTCGTTCCCAAAGAGTAATATATTGATCATTGTCTCCAAGTTTCTCTACTTTTACAGGTTCTGACCCAGAAACACCCACCTGAGAGGAGTTAGCTGTGAGAGGAAATAGCCTAGAGATGTCAGAGCTACAGAGAAACAGTGCAGATCTTCCTTTAAGCAAATGTAATGTTGAGGAGATGTTCATAAAAGACAGTTTAACACTTAGATGCAGCCTCTCTGAAGATGCTCTGCGATAGAATAGACCGACCAGTGAACTGACAGGCGGGTGGATAGCTACAATCTGAACTGACAGGCTTTTAGGCTGTCACATGAAGACTTCTGGGAGATCACTGAGACAGGTCTGAGGAGGCAGACAGGTACAGCTCAATTTCACTCTTGCCATTCTGCGTTCCCAATTCCCAGTTCAAATTAAAGCCAAAGCTTAGGAGTAGACACAAAAAAACAGACATTAACATGGCAAGCAGATGGAGAGACAGACAGACGTAGTCAGCCAGACAGATGCAAAATGGCCATCGTAAAATGGCTGCAGAGGGGGAACTATGACATCAACTAAAAGTGAAAGGAGAGGCCAGACAGATGGTGAGGGAGGCGGATGGGAAGATGTATTCTGGCAGATCGCACAGGCAGACACAGTCCTGAAGTCTTTCAAAATATAAAGCGTGCAGCATGTGAAGCCTGATCTGAATTACATCCAATATTCCTGGATGTCATTTGGAACAAATCTGTGGAAAAATTGTGGGAACCAGCCAAGAGAATCAGAAAAGTCTGTACAGAATCAGACCTTGTGAGACTTTAATCAAGAGAGTCTGATTGCTGTGGACATAAACTCATACAAGTCATAAAGCCACAGTTACATTTAATCAGGATTCAGAGCAAATTTCAAGTGATGTAGTGCAGAAATGGGGCTTTAACATTGAAACTGCTTGTGCTGTTGTAGCACAACAGGAAATACTGTAAAAGCATGATTAGAGCCACAGTTTGGTTTAATCCAATATCAATTAATTAGCTGATTATTTCCTTCTATGATCCACTCATAGTTTACCAACAAAATGTCAGAAAACACAATGGCCATCACCTGCAGGTGCCATTCAGATTTCAATAATATTCACTTTCTGGCTTAAAAAGGGACCCAAATGGCTTGTCAGTTACTGATACATTTTTAAAAGGGAGCCTTAAAATGATCAAAAAAAATCAGGATTATGTTTCTTTATAATGCATTTTATGTTTTTCTTTTCACCAGGCAGATGAGTGATATTTCTAGATCAGCAGGCAGGACACATGTACCTCTGCAGATGTAAATCAGGCCATATGGAGCCACTGAAGCAAAGACAGCTCCGTGTTTGTTAACTGCAAACTTTACAGCTGAGAGCTGTGGTGTGATTGTAACTGTAATGCCACCGTGTGTCGTTCCCACAGTGTGTGGAGATATCCACGGCCAGTTCTTTGACCTGATGAAGCTGTTCGAAGTCGGAGGTTCTCCTGCCAACACACGCTACCTCTTCCTAGGGGACTATGTGGACAGGGGCTACTTCAGTATCGAGGTGAGGACGAGGACACTGCTCGCGGAGCATGTCTCCATCTTAATGTGTCTCCATGTACACACTCAGTGTACCAGTGTGCATTTGTGTGAGTTGCCTTGAAGTCTATTATATAATTTGCAGGGGTAAGATTCATTTCACTACTGAGGTTTACACCTACAGCACTGTGCTGTATTTAATGTATTATAAATGTACAAAAGGTACTTAAGATTAGTGCCGACACACCACAATGTGTGTCTCAATGTACATGTACCGAGGTGATGTGATTTAAAATTCATGGACAGGGAGCCTCATTATTAAGGTCAGCACTCACTGTTCAGATTTAGTAGCCTGTGCTTTCCTATAAGGATTCAGGGTCTGTAGTCACCAACAGGGGTATAATGTGCAGCTCACTGAAATATGTATGGAAGCTGAGAGGACCATGTACTACTCAGAGGGCTGTTTGGACACATTTGATTCTTTGGATGCAAAGTGTAAGTGCAAGTGTAACAATGTCCTTTTGTGATCGCTCTGTGTGGAAGTGCAGCACCACAGACCTTAATACACGAGCACAGGGTGAATGTTGTAGCTCATGGAGCCACCATAGCACTGACATGGAGTGAGCGTGGAGCAGAGGGAGCCAGATTTAGGCCACCTTCCTTCAACTCTTGAAGGGCGCACAGACAGGGGACTTAATGTAGTGCAGGGACGACAAAGGTGAGACTGTTTGTAGGGTTAACAAAGTGATGAGAGTGACAACACATTGCATGATGTTCCATTTGAGAAAATGCATGGCCACAGCTGGTTACTCTTTATTTTATTCCATGTTAACTCAGTCAGTGCCATCTGATTTGGGAGAATTCTTGTCAAAATCCTATTTATGTCTATCTTTAGACTGGAATACAAATCAATTTGCTTTCAGCTCGATTAATTTGGGCAGTGGGTGGTTCATTCAGCGGAGGAACTCCTAGTATCGGCTCCTTCGTGATTCTCTGTGTCGCGCTTTGAATTTCCAGTTTGAGTTTAATGAGGGGAACTGAGAGTGAAATGACTCCAACTCTGCCTCATACAATTACTTACTAGCAATGATGGGCTAAAGCTGAATTTGTTTTCTCTGTAATGTGTGCTTCAAAGCAATGGTTTAACATTTTGGGAGAGTTAAATGAGAAAAGTCTCTGTGTTTCTGGTTGAAACGAAGCTACTGCTAGAGGAGGGTTAGTTCAGGGGGAATCAGTGGGCCGAGGTTTCTTCAAAAGTAAAACACACATTTAAAACACTAATTAACCCGTTCAATCTGAAGAAACACTGAAGCATAAAAACAACAAGTTGTAATTTTCTATTAGCCTAGAGCTCAAACGCTTTTCCTCCTGCCACGCTGGCATTACCTGACCTTACTTCCTGAAGTGTTAGACAAGTTCTTAAAGCTTAGTAATACTGTATACTGTAAGTTTACAGTTGGCTTAACTTGCTACAAGACAGTAACAATTAATGCTTCTTACTAATTAACGCAATATAAATGTGCTCAAAATCCTATTGTTACATCTGCTTTTGTTGTTTTTTGCTCTAACCAGCTTCTCTCTCCCCCTCAGTGTGTGTTGTACCTGTGGTCGCTGAAAATCCTCTACCCAAAGACGCTTTTTCTTCTACGGGGAAACCATGAATGTAGACATCTGACCGAATATTTCACTTTCAAACAAGAATGTGAGTAATGCTCGTCTTTCTTTTTAATATTAGATGTTCCTTCATCATCTCTGTCCTGACCACTTACATCTCTGCTGTTCTTTAAGTCCATCCTACTCTCCTACTCATTCAGTTGCTGCCAGGTCTTTCAGTCACAAAGTTAAGCATTGGATGTAATGTTGCTGGGTTAGGTTGCTTTATGAGTTAGAGTTACAACTACACCAGAATCCAGACTCCTGAGGTCACTCTTGCTTCAGCTCCATGCAGAAACTCAAACTGTGATGGCAAACAGTAGATTGTTACATTAATTGTATCTCAATCATCTGACTGATACATTAACTGATTGTTCAGCTATTAAGTTATGTGTTCTCTGTAGCGTCTCTCTTCTTCTTCTCTTCCTCCCCCTCAAAGTTCCTCCCATCCCTTTCTGTTGTTGCCAGGTTGAATCCTGCCTCCTTTCCCACGCTCCCATCCTGATTCTCTTCCTCTTCCTCTACATCTATCCTCCACCTCTTCCTCCATCCCCCAGTCTCTCTCTGTCTGTCTCTCTGACTCTCTCCTCTGCCAGTGAGTTTTGCCGTCCTGTCCGAGAGTGGGTGATTAGCAGCAAATTAATTTGGCCCTTAATGATTGGCTCAGGGACTTACTCCTCTGTGTCTGATTGGCCAAGGGACGAGGAAGCTAATTTCCCCTGGTGCTTGTGGCGAATAGTGGTCGCCCTCAATTACCATCTGCTGTGTGTGTGTATATGTGTGTGTGTATGTGTGTGTGTACCACAAGTGTGTGCAAAAAAGTGCATGTGCTATGACTGCATGTGTATGCAAGAGTGTCTTCATAAATGTTTGAGTGTGTGTATGTGCGCGTGCATGTGGAGCTGACAACTGGTGGACTAGCAATAATGAGCTCTTGCTCTACACAAGGCAGATGGAGAGGTTGACAAACACACTCCTCTGCTGTCACACACACACACACACACACACACAGTTACTGTACGTTGGTACTCCTTAATACTGGCTTTGACTTGTGTACATGTTATTGTTATGTCCTCACACTCTCCATTTTCCTTCCTCCTCCTTTTCCTCCTCCTCCTCTCACCACTCTTAACCTCTCCTCCTTCTCCTGTCTCCTCCTATCAATCTCACTCCTTCTCTCTTTATGAAATTATCATTCTCTTTTCCTCTCCTCCCTGCTCGCTGTCATCCAAAATCCACTCTTGTCTCTCTTCTTCCTTCCCTCTCTTCTCTGTCCTATCCATTCAGCTGTTTTAATCCTGTGATATTGTTTTGTGTCAGATCTATTGTTCTGCCCATGTGTGAAATGTCCTTAAAAGAAGCTGCGTGTTGGATGTCTTTGTTGATATCGCTGCCAAATCAAAGGAGTTTTTCTCAAAGCAAAACATTCAGCCTCACACTGAAGCCTCTACGCTGCTTCATGCTTATATTTGGGTCAGACTTTGTTCACTAGAAACAGAATTGGATTCTTTGCATCCATATGTTGCCTGTAATAATATGCTGTAGGAGCATTTTTCACATACATTTATACTCACAGAAATGTAATTTTTAAATCATTAGAGAGGGAAGGAACAGATCAGATGGCAGTGCTATAGATCATAAATAAATGATGTGTAACGTTAAAGTCACACAATTAACACCTTTATACCCTTCTGAACTAAGTATATTTAAACTGAATGTGAAAGTCTGTATGAGGCCTTGAGATGGATTCATTCTTCAGATCTTTCCGCACAAAGGCCTAATGAGACACACTCCAAATGGCTTGTTGTACATGTGTGGAGATGGTGACTGTTCATGTAAGTCACAG
>OMNW01035387.1:6457-19380 GCA_900303245.1 Selene dorsalis | reverse complement strand
CCACCCCTCCCTTCACCTCCAGGTAAGATCAAGTACTCGGAGCAGGTGTATGATTCCTGCATGGAGGCGTTTGATTGCCTGCCCCTGGCTGCCCTGATGAACCAGCAGTTCCTGTGCGTGCATGGGGGACTTTCACCAGAGATCCACACACTGGACGACATCAAAAAGGTATAAGACGCACACACTCATGTACAAGTTTGAATTAACAATTCTTCCTAACTTAAGCTACATTGGGTAAATGCTGAGACATTTTGATGTCATTGTTAAAAAATATGTCATTGTATAAAGTATAATATTTGAGAAATTTAATCAGAGGCCATAAAACAGAGCTAAAACCCAACCTGCAGTAGGCCCACCTAGGAGCTGCTGCCACACTAACTGCACCTGCTGTCACACATAACAACAATGATTAGCAGGCAAGAGAGCTATGTTAGGGTGACCATATTTTGATTTCTAAAAAAGAGGACACTCGGCTCCAGCTCGAGATACTTAAATGATTCTTGAAATTTACACACACACACACACACTCACACATATATATAAGTATGCCTTGTCTATATGGATACAAAATTCAGCTATACAACAAAATAATATCTCTCCATAACCAAATACACAAAGTCAGATAGGCTTCTCAGGGGTTATTAATGAAACAATAATAGAACAAAAATAAATGAAATAAGCCCTCTGGCATGAAATAATAACAGAAACACTATTGTATTAGAAAATCAACCTATAAGAATAGTCCAGCCAGTCTTGAAACTGTGCCGCTGCAGTTAAAAAGTCAGACTTTGTTTAGCACGATCTACCAAGTGAGCTATGGAGGCCCACACGTCAATAGTTTGTAATGAGAGGCGATGCTGCCCGACGTTTGCTCACAACAAACAACACAACAAAATATAATAATAAGCTGTGCAAAGCACCATCAATTTAAATACATGCTTAACGGTCCCATTAAAAAAATAAAAACTAGACTTCATGAATTCATAACCACACCCCAGAAGCCCTGGGCAAGACGTGAAAAGTGGACATGTCCGGGCAAAAGAGGACGTTTGGTCACCCTAAGCTACGTGGATGTAACTGATCACATAGACAGTCATAGCTTAGCTAAAGCTAAAACTACGTAAAAAACATTTAGAGGAACATTTACTCAAAAATGAACTTTTTTCCCTTCTTGTAAAAGAATAAATATCATGGCAGCTTTCCATATTGAAAAATGACACAGAAAGTGACCCCAAGCACAATGGAGAAAAATTACAGAAGCAAACTAAACATCTCCTAAAATTTCACAGGAGTTAGCACCTGTTCGCCGGAGTTATCAGCGTTTAGCACGAGTTAACAGCTGTTAGCAGGAGTTAGCATGTGTGAGTTGGAGTTAGTAGCGCTTAGTGGAATAGCAGTAACTTCATCTCAACATTAGACCCTAGTAAAGTTACATGGAGGAGTATTTTGTAGGTAGCTGCCTTTAATTTTTAAGTATGGACTGTCAAATTAAAGTTCATTTTCTTAGAAAATAAGTTACACAGGACCTGAAAGGTTGTATTTTCACTTGTATTACTCCAAGATTATCTTTAAACTGAACTGTCTGCATTTTGTAGGTATTATTTAGTTTTACTAGCTCTTGTATTTTGGCAAAAAAAAAAAGAAAAAAACTAAAACTAAAAACCCACAGAGATTCAAATGAAGACAGTGCAACCTTTCCATCTGTAGCACAGTTGGTTTTAGTAAAATTAATATCATGTTACTGACCTATGAACGGCACTCAAGCACACCTGGGAGCGCAGACATTAACACTAAGGCCAACTTTTATTCATACCTTTATTGAAGGCTCTAGTGTAAATGCAAAGGATGCAAAAGAAAACCAGAATATAGAGCAGGGAGAGCCACACACGACCTGCTTGTATGTATACAATTCACAGTGATGTGAATACAAAGGCACACACATGAACACGGAGACATGAGAACACACACTTCCTCATCTAATGGCAGTGTTTCCATGGTGAATCTGCTGGTGTGACATCTTCTCCCTCCTGTGTGGTGAGGGTTGCCATGGAGATGCTCTGCTCTGACAGTATGTGTTTGTGTGCGCTATGTGTTTGCTTTTCTTCCTCCTCTAATTTATACTATATGTGTTCATACGTACTTGTGTGATTAATATGACCAAACATTTTGTATTGTGTATTTATATTTATACGTAATTTGTCTCAATATAATGTTTTGTATGCCAGCATTTGTGTGAACAGTTGTGTTTGTGTAAGCTTATATTTTGTGTGTGCATTTGTGTGTGTGTGTGTGTGTGTGTGTGTTATGTCCTAGTTGGACCGGTTTAAGGAGCCCCCAGCGTTTGGGCCCATGTGCGACCTGTTGTGGGCCGACCCCCTGGAAGACTTTGGCAATGAGAAGACCCAGGAGTATTTTGGCCACAACACAGTTAGAGGCTGTTCCTATTTCTACAGGTACAGGACAAAATGACTCCTCACAATGACACCAACAAAAGGAAATATTGCATAAGAGCCCTCACAGCTTATTTTGAAATGTGTTGAAGTAAGCTTGAATTGAAATTAATATGGCAATAGAGGCTCCGAGATATTAAGTAACCTGATGTTGAAACAAGTCAGACATAAAAAATACACATTAGGAACAACGTCACCAGCTGAAAGACATAAGACTTGTCCTCTCCAACATCTTCCTGGAACTCACTGTGTTTTATTGATGTTGGTGCCTTGTGAATGCCCAGTGTTGCTGAGACTTTCATTTACAACTCAGGAATCTAATAAGTTTTGGGTGGACTTGAGGCTATTGGATTGGGATACGGGTGATGAGAAGAGAGATGCTTCCTGCTCTGCTACACCACATTCAGGATCCAACAACAGTCACTAGGATTTGTAGAAGAGACACAAAATCTTGGCCAATTCACACACACACACACACACACACACACACACACACACACACACACACACACACACACAGAGTAAGCAAGCACAACACACAAACACAGCACATTCACAACCACAGTTCGGTTTCAGCATGAAACGATATCCCACAATCCCCAGGGAGACTGCACGGTTCTGTTGCTATGACGACTGGCTACTCCTGCCAGATATGGAGTGATATTAAGATACAGTGAGAGAAAGAGGGAGAGCAACATCAGAGGAGGAGGGAGCTGGTGGTAGTGGTGGTGGTGTTTAGAAGATGAAAGCTGGAATTGGAAAAAATAAAAATGGAGGAATGTAAAGACCAAGGCTTGAAGTTAACGGACAGATGGAGCGTCGGTGCCATCCTGTTTGGGCTCCGGAAGTGTAGAAGTTGGTGTTTTGACGTGTTATCTGCGCAGAACACTGTGATTTTCTATGTTTAGCAGAAATAGCATCAATCGGCCAACTAGTGTACACAGGCCCCCACAGCACTGAGGCAGCCATAAGCTCTGCTCAGGCCTGCCAGCACTCACTGATGACCCCTGCTGGTCCCCATCAGACATGACATCAGAAAACAAGAGGCCTCCCCATCTTCCACTGCCACACTTTAAGTACTTCCATCTGTTTTGTGGTTTACAACAGTCTTACTATAATAACAAATCACATATTTGTTATGTTAAGTGGTTCTTACTGGATCTTGGTGGACATTTCCTCCTCTGGATGTTTTTTCCACGGTCCCATTTCAGATTATTTTACTTGCTTACAGCCTCTCTCTCTGTGTATCTCACTTTGTCCCCAGTTACCCGGCAGTGTGCGAGTTTCTACAGACCAACAACCTGCTGTCAATCATCAGAGCACACGAAGCACAGGATGCTGGGTAAGCTGACTGACTGTGGCAGCTCAGTCCTTCTCTCGGCTTAAAAGGGAACACCATTTAATTTAATGGCTTAACTTGACATTTCATGTGCCAAGCAGTTATTTTTCTTTGTCAGGGAATTGGCACATTAAAAGAAAAGAGGTTCCACAATTTTCCCTTTGTCTCCCTTAAACTGTGTTATTAGCAATGTTAGAGTTCGTCTGACCGAGTGCACCAACCAGCCTGAACTAAATTCAGGTTAACTAACTCACTTCTTGGAAACAGCGCAGTCAGACAAAGAGCCATGTCAGATTCACTCTACTAGTGTAAATAAAATAAAATAGAGGGGGCAAAACACTTTTTTCTGACCCACGAATCCATTACTGGCATCTGTTATCTCAGTGAAAATCCTCTACATATAATGCCGCAATTAAGGCAATGCCATTCTAGGTTGTGCTGTTTGGCGAACCCATTAACAGTATTTTGTCTGCCATGCAGCAGGGTAGTCTGGGTAATGGTCCACGGGTCTTGGGGCACTTGGCAGTGGCTGGTAAAAAAGAGACTATCATTTCAGCAGGATGAATAAGCTCCTATACCTGAAAGTCTTGATCACTGATGAGTTTTATGAGTTTTATTATTAGTTCATCTCAGGGGAGCAAAGCTAGTGGAGGCTGCTTTTGTGCTTTGTGTTGTTAGTACAAATGACTTGCGTGTGCTTCTGTTTAATCTCAGCAGGTTCTTTGCATCCAGCCTTGTTTTTTATTGTGACAGAGTCATCAGATCTCTGCCTAATATCTGCACATTAACTTCCTGCTTACAGCGTCTTTCAAACACTAGGGCTTTCAGTACCGGTGGCGAGTTTACTTTACCCTGACATGTTGCCCACACAGTTTTTATCAGCCAGGGTAGACAATCAGTTGCTGCTGTATTTGTTTTAAATGTGTGGCTGTCTCACCTCCAGCCAGTGCCTGTCTGCCATAAAGACCTCTGAAGCAAGTCCTGAGTTTCCATCCTTGGCATGGCGTTTGATTTGAGTAGCTCTAACGTGGGCGGCTTGTTTGTCTCTCCCTTTCCTTAGGTACCGCATGTACAGGAAGAGTCAGACTACAGGTTTCCCCTCCCTCATCACCATCTTCTCTGCTCCAAACTACCTGGATGTCTACAACAACAAAGGTCTGACACACATACACAAATATATACACACTCACACAAAAAGCTGATGTGTGAGCAGTTTCAGTTTGTTGTTTTTCATCCCCAGACAATTAAAACATTCATTAAATATCTTCTGAGTGTACCATGAAATTTAATGGTTAGTATTAGGTAATATTGCAGACTGGAATCTAAACAAAGTAAATAAGACTAAGAGCTGTGTGTGTGTGCATGTGTGTGTGTGTGTGTGTCCAGCGGCGGTGCTGAAGTATGAAAACAATGTGATGAACATCCGTCAGTTCAACTGTTCACCTCATCCCTACTGGCTGCCCAACTTCATGGACGTCTTCACCTGGTCACTGCCTTTTGTGGGAGAAAAGGGTAACACACACACACACACACACACACACTACCATATACAGAGCACACACTCCTCAGTGATGCTGTGATAATCAGAGGAATAAACCTGGTGGTTTTGAGAGCATGATGGGGTTTTGTGAATTTGCCCATGACTCAGACTGAGTCTGGTCTTTGTGTGTGGTCAGCCTCCTGAGGCGTGCTGCTGTGGGTTGTAAATATCATACATTTATATAGCTACATGCTGATGTTTGTTCAACTATATTGTGTGAACAAAAGACATCTGTATAAATTTGTTGGTCTGATAAATTTCAGAAAGATCCTTTGTACTTTATATGTTTCTAGTACGCCTTGATAATACTCTCTAAAAATAACAATGATATCAGCTTTAAAAGGTAGACAACCCCTACTTACAGGATTAGGGACTGGTGGGTAACTAGAGTTTAGTCAGATTTGTCCTCCACTACATCCCTCTTTACCTCAGAGGAGGATGATAGGAAATGAGGCGAGAGAGAGAGGGAACGATCAGCTGGGCGTAAACCAGGGAAGCTGCAGGTCACTGTTCTACATCTTGACCCCAGGGTCACCAGACTGTCAGTGTGTCCCTGGTGAAGTGTGTGTGTCTGTGTCCTGCAGTGACTGAGATGTTGGTCAATGTCCTGAGTATCTGCTCTGACGATGAGCTCATGAACGACGGAGAGGAGATCTTCGATGGTAAGACACATTCAAGGCCTTACGGGCTTCAAAGCAATACATGAAAAACTTGCAAATGCGTGTAATTACAGATGAATGTATTTTGATGATTTTTCAAATTTCTGACTGAGTTTGCATTTGATCATCTTACAGCCAGTGCAGCAGCAGCGAGGAAAGAGGTGATCAAAAACAAGATCCGAGCCATTGGGAAGATGGCCAAGATGTTCTCTGTGCTACGGTGGGTTGAGTCCTGGCTCTTCATCCATGTGTGTGTGTGTGTGCGTGTGCGTGTCTGTAAATGTAACATTTGCTTTAACTTCTGCAGAAGTGTATTAGTCACTTGTTGGTTCAGTGTTTGACCTCACAAGCTAGTTTTTGTGTTTGCAGGTGCAGAGTATGGGGAAGTGTGTAATTCTCTGTAATTCTCTCCTTATCACCTGCTCTCTCTTTTTATACACACACGCACACTCCTGTCACACACGTACACACTCTGTGTGTGTTTCTCAGGGAGGAAAGTGAGAACGTGTTGACCCTGAAAGGACTGACCCCTACAGGCATGCTGCCCAGCGGAGTGTTGTCTGGGGGCAAACAGACCCTGCAGAGCGGTGAGTGTTTCACACACACAAACACACACTGCCCCAACTTGACCCTGAACACACCCTCCAAGACACATTTAAAAGACACACCAGTACACACAGACCCAATTTGAATATCTGCTTTGGACCATCTATTGGTTCCTTCCTGCTCTCTCCTCTTCTCCCTCTCGACTACTGATATCCTCCTCTCATCCTTCGTCCTCACTGATTCACTCACTCCCTCCACCTCACCTCGGCGCCCAGGATACTAACAGCCTGCTGGGTGTGTGTGTGTCTGTGTGTGAGAGAGACAGGTAGACAACAACAGCTGTATTATTAAGGGACAGTAATGCAGAGAGATAAACACTTACAGGACAAACAGCTAAAGTGTGTGTGTGAGGTGTGTGTGAGCTAACACCAGCTACTGCTAACTCTAAACCTGCCATGGCCTCAGTGCTGCTCACATGACTAAAGCCTGAAACATTCTTTTGAGTCTGTGAGTTAATGAAGACAGTCTGTGTACATGTACATGTTTGTAGCCGTGTGCCAACACAAAGTGCACATAGTGTTGACCTGTACCAGGATCAAACCTGAATATAGAGGGAGTGAGGACGTTAGTCATTAATAGACAGTGTTTAGTGGAGAGGCAGACAGGAGAATATGGGAAGAGAGAGGTGAATGACAACACAGCCAGATTCAGACCTGAGACACCGAGGTTCACATGCTACATGTCTGAGCCTCGACACAGTTTTCATTTGGCCGCTTTGGGAAAAGTGAAACAAACTCTGAAATCTGCTTTCTTTTCCATTTGAATTTTTCTCTCTGGTGTTGGACCAAACAGTCACAGGCCAGACTCTTTCAGACCCGAGTGTTTGACAGTATGTAGTTGTGATCATGGAGGCTCATCCTCGAGCTACTGTTACACACAACCAAGCCGATACATTTACACATGACAGCACAGAAGCATGTTTCAGCCTTCACTCCTTTCTTCTTCTCCTCCTTCTTTCTTTGTACTTCATCTTCTCTCTTGGACTCTGTCATCTTCTCTCTCTTTCTGTCCTCCCTTCTCTCTCTCTCTGTCTCTCTCTCTCCGTTTCTCTTGCCCATCCTTCAGCTACCATTGAGGCCATAGAAGCCATCGAGACAGTTAAGGACGCTGAAGGTAAAATCCCACTCATCTCACTGTGTGTGTGTTGTGTGTGCACACATGTGTGCACATGTGTGTTTGTGTGTGCGTGTGTGTGTGGCATGGCTGTGCTCTCAGCCATCCATGCTCATAAAGTCATAGATTTTCCTTACCCACGATGCACTAAGCTCTTCTAACTGCATCAGCGCTCACAACAAGCCTGAAACCGCTGCATGCTGAAGCCACCACATCAAAACACACAGACATACTTTTCTCTTTCCTTCACCAGGGAAACAAGAATACTGCTACAAAACACACACATTCATATCATATCCCATGGCACACACACACATACATCACACACAAACATCACACGCTACTTTTTCTGACACACAAAAGAAGAGCGGGAGCGTGGGTGGGAGTGGGTGTTGTGAAGGTGGGCAGGGTCACTCAGACCTCCTCTAGTCCTCTTCTCTGTATTTCATAGGTGCAGTCCTTTGTAGAAGATCAACATGCAATCAATCTGTTTCTCTACAAGATGTGGCAGAGCACCACCTCACCAGGCTAATAATATACAATGAAGTGGGAATATGTATTTGCATTGATTTTACAAACTAAACCTTAAAAGCTTATCTGTGATTAAAATATTCCGAATTCAAGTTTCTGTCAGCTCTTCACAGAGCCTTCAGCTGTATCCCACTGCCTCCTCCAGCAAATGGTCACATAACCTGAGTCCAGAGCTTCAGTGTGCTGCAAACAGGTGATGTGACCGAGGTCATGTGATCATAACCGAGCCATTTGATGAAGAAGACTCAGGGATGTGGTTGAAATCTCTGTGAAAAGCAAAGTAACATAAGTCTATTATTTAGCCAACAGGCTAGAAACTGAGTGCAGACGTCCGCACTGCACAACTGTCAAAGAGCCCCTGCCTCTTGTTTTCTCTTGTTCGCTGACTATGATTAAATTAAACTTGAGTTTTGAATATTTCACCAGATACGTGTTCCCCAAACTTCAAACATGAGTGGAAAGAAAAAGATGATTAATTTGGCACTTTGGTCTGCCAGGTTCTTCTGTGCTGCTGAACAGATTGTGGTCATGATGTTTGTGTTTAGTGTACTATACTATGTGTACATAGGCTCAGTGATTACTCTGCACGCTTAGTCAACTGTAGTCTTCTGTGTCTGTACCTTTAGTGCTGTCTTTGGCTTACTTAAAACTACAGTCCATAATTTGTTTTTGCAAATAAATTATGGCTATCTCTGGTGTTATGTTTCTCTGTCATGTTATATGATTTGTAGCTGAGTGTTAGGTGTCCACTGTCTAACACAGTGACATACTGTCTCTGTCAGTAGTAGCTGCATGTCTGCAAAGGTAATATGACAGTAGCTGTTGTTCAAAAGTGTTGTAGGTTCCCTCTTATTAGAGACAGCAGGTCAGCTTATTTCACAGCCTCAAGTCTGAGCATGATTGTTCCTCATTGTAATGATGTTAAATGCTATTACAAGAGGTTGTCCTAATTTAAAGGGGTACTCCAGTCATTTAGTTTTTACAGATTTAACATCCAACAAGTTGTGAGCCTTAAAAGAGACGGTATAAAACAAGACAGAGAGAGGCTAAAGTAGCTAGTTCAGCCAAATTAGATGACAAGCTTTGCAGTGGGAAAACCATCTTGTGGGATAATAAAGTTGGAAGGATCCCATGTGTGGATAAGAACATATTTCCCATTCTGCTGGGACTGTGTGAAGGCATAGACTCCCACAAACTTCTGTTCAGGGAATAGTTCAAATATGGGGGGGATATGTTAAGTTTATAAACAAACAAAGCAGCAAGGATGATAAGTTGTAGTTTTACAGTGAGAGTCCTGTCGTCACAAGACAGACTTAAGGTCAGGATCTCAATGTGCCAGGGCAAAGAATAGATAGTACAGCACATCCAGTACTCGCCCATTAGAGCTTTACAGGTGCTATGCCGCTGTGTTCACTCTTTATGCTAAGCTAAGCCTGCAGTTGCTTGCTTCAAGTGTCCTTGTCAGATAACTCTATTTCCCAAATGGAAAGCTGTGTGTCCAAACTGAGATTGCTCAGATGACACCATCCATCCATGATTAGTCCTAGACTCAGCTTCATGTGTGAGATCAGTGGAGTGCCCCTTTAAGGACTGACTTTATGTGCACCAGCATGTTATCCATTTAACACCCAGAGGAAAAGACATAGTGACAAATTTGAAAACATACGATATAGCAAATTTAGACAGGAACCTCAAAGGAGAGAGAAGAAAACCTGATGTTTACCTTGTCTTCCAAATGTTTGTTTGTAATTCAAAACATTTATGGGGAACTGGTAACTGCTAATAAAACCGTTTCAAACAAAAGGCTGACTCAGGAACTTTACAGAGACCAGACATGTCTGACAGACTTATGAACGACTGCTCCTGTGCAGCTGTGCTTTGTTCCATACTCTCTGTCTGATAATGGCTTTACTTCCCAGGCGTCTCAGACTACTGATCTAGGATCAATGGCCAGGTCGCACGGAATGTCACGTTCACTGTGAGCCAGGTCAAACTAATCCTAGCTCAGCATTCAGGCAGCAGATGAACACTGGCTGATATCGATGTAGGAACCTTCTAGATGAAACAGAACTTTGTGTATCCAAACCCAAAATGGCCTCCAGCTAAAGACAACACTATCTGGATCAATGTGTGGTAAAATGAAATATTTAAAAGGTGAATTAAACCAGAATGGATGCTCTGCAAATGTCTGCATATACATATTTCATAAGTCAATAAAACGCAGTTTGAAATTTCAATCCATTTCAGTCTGACGGCTTCCTTCAGAGCTCCCTGGGGTTTGGATATACGTGGTTCTGCTAAAAGTCCTAATAGATGTTAACTTTGCGTGCATGTATGTTTGTGTGTCTGTGTGTGTGTGTGTGTGTGTGTATGCGTGCCTGCCTGTCTCCACAGCCATCCGAGGCTTCTCCCCACAGCATCGGATCAGCAGCTTTGAGGAGGCCAAAGGTCTGGACCGGATCAACGAGAGGATGCCGCCGCGCCGCGACGCCGTCAACAGCGTGGGCCTGTCGATGGGCCGCATGAACATGGGAGAGCCCAACGGGACCGACAGCAACAGCAATATACAGTGATGGACGTACATTCCCACATGCCCAGATACATACCTGCAGTTACAACACTGATACCGTACCATATTTATAGATACGTGTACATAGGCATATATACACAAGAAAAATGCATCACACACATACACAGTATTTCATACACAGAATAGGTTACAGACAACATGACACACACATGTAATCACACACATGGTTACCTACCCTTTTCCCGTTGCCCTCAGCTGTATGTAAAGGCATGAGCGTCCCTGGACTTTACCGACAAAGGCTGAGTCTCTTCACTGAACTGATCAGCCCTATTTAGAGAACTACAACTCCCATGTACCTGCACCACAAGAGGAAAGAAACTACAAAAACACTCCCCATGCAAAACAGATGGAGCTGCTGGCCGCCATATATGTCAGGGGTCACCAGCGGGTCGACAGTGTCAGCATGAAGTGGCTGTGTCAGTGGTGTGTTCTGTCAGATGGGGTCCAGTGTTTGGTCGGGTGGGGGGAGAGATGTGCAATGTATGGGTCTCTTTCCTGTTTAAATCTTAGGACAGGAAAGGGAACCAAACATGCGATAGGTTGATTTTATAAGGTCGTGGATATTCCTGCGGGTGTGTGTGCATGTGCGTGCACATGCTTCAGTGTGTAAATGTTGGTGCGGTTATATTTGAAAATGTGTTTGCAGATCTCGTCATGAGCCAGACAACAGAGAGCAGAAGTTGGATGTGTAGTGCTGGCGAGAGACGTGTGGAGATAATCTCAGCTGCAGTCTAATCTGAGCCCTCGCTCTTCTATTTCTTCGCGGGAGGAGATTCCCGTTTGCTTTTGTAGCACTGCACTGCAACCATCCTCAAGTGGAGCACCAAACCCCCCTCCCCCCCTAAAAAAATAACAAAAATAAATTCTAGTCCCAGGCCAGTTAGGTCTGAGGGAGTGGCTTGAAGATGAAGAAGGGGCCCGGATCAGATCTGAAGTGTTTCTCCCTACCTGTCATGTGTAAATAGGAAACATAGAGAGGTTCTATTGCACATATGATGCATATGGTCACAGGATTGAAGATGCAGCATACCAGAACTGGGATGCTGTTTTATGTGTATGAGGGAGTCGGGGGGGGGTTGAAAAGTGAAGTCACACTCTATTCATTCTCTTTCTACATCCTTCTTTCTTCCTGAGTTGCTGTCTGCTACCACACAGCAGTGATGGCCGACTGCGTCCGGCCCTAACAACCAGGAAATGATATTTCACAGAGGAAACAGACTCTTCTGGTGAAGGCAGCAGCCAAGACAACAAGAAGAAGTCAAAAGAAAAGGTCTTTGTAAAGCATTTATATTAACGCATCAGTGCATGCAGAGTTAAGTTCTTTGATAATAATGTGAAGATTATATTTGTGCTCTGTGTTTCACTATGGTAGGAAAATTTTTCTTCTTGTTTTTCTGGCTAATATAAATGAACTGAGGAATAGTGAATTATTTATTTTGTACATAATGTTAATTTAATTTATTTTTTGTATTCATTATGTGTTATATTTTTGGTTGGGTTTTTTTTCATGTTTTTTTTTTTCTTTTTCACGACATGTGTTTCCGGTTTGATTTCAACGCTGTACAGAATGACAGAACGCTTCTATTCAAAGTGTCGAGTCCACGTTCTCTCCTCTGTTCTTTGTCGATGTACAGGAGTTGTTTTTAATGATAAATATGAATAATGATAAACAAATATTAAACTAGCATTGATGAATGACCATACTATATACAGAGGCACAGGCATTCAGGCAGCCAAAAGCATGATTGCATGGTTAAAATTTGCGCTGTTCAAAGCAAAAAGCAGCAAGACCTATTTTATCAGAAGAGCTGGTGTGTTGCCATCACAATTTAAAGGAAAAAAAGTGTACTCTCTCTCTCTCTGATCATAATTCTTGATGATTCCTCTTGTTATTTGATGATATTTATGATTCTATGATTATTATGATTCTATTTATTATGGACATTATTCTTAATATTTAAGCTCTCTCTCTCTGCTGGTTGCTCTTCTATTCATGTTACGTTGCTCCTTGGTTGATCTTGTTGTGCTTCTTTGGGAGAGGTGAACCCCCCTGGGAGACCCTGTGCCATAGAAATTGTGCCACGGTTCTTACTTT
>OMNW01035386.1:33400-53699 GCA_900303245.1 Selene dorsalis | reverse complement strand
ACCACTCTTCGTGCACTAATAGCAGGCGTGCTCAGAGTCTTCAACAAATTCCGACACGGAAAAGAGAAGGCCAGTGATCCAATGTACCACACTGAAGTTTTGTAGCTCTAATCTGGATGCTGGATGGTTTATTATGATGTTAGGTGTTTTCCTTCACGTGAATGAGCCATAAGAAAAAGCTGGTGGAAAGTTAGCGATGCTGCGCAGTGAGGGTGATATCTTCGCGGAGTGAGTGTAGTGGGGCTTCACCCTGATGTGAACCCAACGCTGAGCAAGCGTTGTGCACTCCTGTGCTCTGGAGGCGTGGCTTCAGAGAGAAGTCTGAGGAAAGGGGACCTTTGATTGTGTATTTTCAAAATGTGGCTTGTTCTAACTGTTTCTCCAGGATCTCCAACCCTACTTTTAAGGTTGATTGTCAGCTGCTCCTCATGTTGTTTAAAGGGTTACCAAGGATGATAACGCACTAAGGTTTAGTTGGAGTGTGGCATAACTGATAAAACTAAACTGGTGTAATGGATTGTCAAACCTTCATTTGTCTATTTCAGGCAACATAGTGACGAACACTGAGTTTCACTGGCAAAAACAACCATGAAATTGATGAAAATGTGAATTATTCTACAATGAACATCGAGTTCACGTTATCATACTTGTTCACTAATTGAGAGTCATACTAAATTACACTTTGTCCCTACATTAAAACAAACACACATTTGAGGACTACAGTGCAGTAAAAGAGTGCTATTGTACATTCAAAAGGATCTAAAATATGTAATAACTATGCACACACTGAGTGGCAGAGCATCAACATTGAAGTGTAGAAGTTCCCCTAAATTTGCAAACAAACCATAGATAGTGACAATGGTCTTTCTGGTAAATTATGTGGTGACAAATGTGAATATTCATCTGAAAATGTGACACTAACTGATGCATGTTCAGCTGTCTGACAACATTTGCATAATAAATGACTCAGTTGTTGTTGTGGTTGAATCGTACAGCCCTTGATTTCCTGTGTTAAAAAATGAATTAAGTGAAGACCAACAGAAATGAGATGTATGGTTATTGTTCTTCCTATTTTCCTACTGGAGTGAAAGTGTAGCTGTGTCATTTCTTTGTAATTACCCATAGTCGCCACATTTGATATTCCAGCCACAAATGCAGCATCTTTCATTTTCTGCATATTCTACTTAATATTTCATTGTGACTGTTAGCTAAACACCAGTGTTTAAACATACTTGGCTTATTTTCTTTTTTTTACCCACAAGGTTACAGCAGGGGTGGAGGGTAAGAGATCTCTCATAATGGCTTATCCTGGGATTTTAATGAATGTTAATGAAAGCCACAAAAGGAGCAGGAAATTGCTTAAGGCTGAAAAGCAAGACATACATTCAGATGACCATACTCATTATGACTTCTTGATTGACGATGATGTGTGAGGGCATTCCCTGCAGAAAACAGAGCTCATATCTATAGCCAATTACAAACTCTGAGCTTTACTGACAGATTTTCTTTGTCTCAGAGACAAAACTCAAATCCCCAGGTTCATAACATCTGTCCCAGTGAGGTAAAACTCTAAAGGCAATTAGCCTTGGCCTCCCAGAGGACTACCCCTATAGGGATGACATATGTTTATTGTTTGCAGGGTTTGTAATGTTCATTTGACAGTGAATTAAAGTGAGTTCTCCTTTTAGGTAAGACAGCCAAGCACCGTAATTTAATCTCATATTATCCCATGCATAGTTTAGCTCAGCTGTCTCTGTATCAAAGCTTCTATTGAGATTTTGATGAAAAGTTTTAATTGGCTTCATACTGACACATTCACAGTCTCCTGAGTCGTTTCCCTAATCAAAAAGCTGAATTTACAAACAGGATAAATACCCACATATTGTCTGCAATTCTCTCCTCTTGAATTCCTGTGATAGTACTTTAGCTACTTAGTTATTTCATTGTTTAACTTTCTTGATGATCACATATACACCTAATGATTTACAACGATGACACTGCACTGCAGACCCTGTACTGTATTTACTGATCAATCTGTGGTCTTCAAAGGTACTAAAGTGACTAAGTCCCTCTTTAGTGACATGTGTCATGTCAGATGGTGACCCTAATAGCTTGTGTCATCCTGGGAATATCAAACAGGTTGAAAGTCACACAGTGTATGTGACCATGCTGCACCAAATGGTTTCCCTTTACAATTTATTTGGGGCTATAATGTTACACACATGAGATCTGTTGCAGTGCATCAGTTGTAGGCATAATATCGTATCTACACTCCAGTTGTTCTGGCTTTTATCTTCTCATTCTGACAAGAGACACCATCTGTGTCAGAGTTGTGTGTGTACAAAAATTGGATTTTGCAGTTGGAGTGTACAATGTATGCTTTAGATAACTGTGTCAAATAAATGGCAAAGGTTGAGACTTTTCTTGCCAATCTCATGGTCCTGCAGAGTTCGCTTTTGGACAAGAATTTCATTTTGTCTAGATGCAAACCAGACGCAGTGAATATATGAGCACTGTGGGTGGAGAAGAGAAACAAAGTGTGCACAGACCCAAATATAACGCAGTCATTTTGACAGGCCAAGTGTGGATGCACAAACATAACGTCAGGTATTCATAATCACCCGTGAAGAGTTGGATTACTGCAGTCTCACTGCATTTCTGTAATAAACACTACATTTAAGCCACCATTATTTTACTAGTTTTCACTCTGCATAGGAAGCAAAGCATGTGAACTACAGCATGTCCTTACATTATCTTTGTCCTCTCTGAAGACAACAAAGTGATGAGAATGCGTCCCATTGATTATTCATGCTAATCAGAGCATATTTACAATATTAAGTGACTGCTGTGTCTTGATGACAATGCTAAATGAGCGGAGATAAGATCTTAAAGCTGAGATTTATGAAATTTGTCGCATGCTGTTCTTTTTCAAAGTCTTTTCTCCTCCCTGACAGTGCATTTTGATTCATGCTTACATGTGTTCTTATGTTCAAATGAGTTATGAGAAAGGAACAACTACTGGTTGTACTCATCACAACAGTGATGCCATCTCATTCCCATTATTTGTTCGCCAACACATAATCAAACTCATTTAATAACAGCACATCGAGACGTCCCTTACAGCCACGTTGCACTCATACGCATTGTCCTTGTGTCCTTTGTTACCCTGCCTGAATGCTCATCCACAGAAAGCATTCGCCATATTAGCATATTTTGAAAAAGGAATCTATTGAAAAGATGATACAAAGCAACACTAACCAGGTGATATTAGAATCAACTACTTAAAGCAAAACAATATTTTCTTGCTGGTGATGAGAAAACAGTTAGAAATCATTTTTTTGGAAGCAACAACTGCTTAACGGCTGAAAGCAGACAGTGTGAGTCATGAGGTCCAACACGTACAAATCATTTTCTGCCAGAACAGCTTGGCTTACTTCATATGAAGGATTTAAATGTTTATATTTTTGTCTGTGCAAACCACAGACTATATTACATTCTGTGCAAACCACAAACACTAACCACACAAACCACTGATACACTAAATTTTAATGTTAATGCACATAATGGTTACTGCAACTATTAAACACAAATTACACAAGTACAAGTTTCTGCCTTAACTGAAGAATTTTCAATTGATTCTTGATCAGAAGTGAAAATTATATGTTACAGTCATATGTTAAACCGAGCAGCAAGTCCAAGTGGATGTTATATGTGAGCTGCACAGAAATAAATACTCCCTGGTAACACTGCTAATTAATTTACTGAGAAAAGAGCAATAAATGTACACTTACGTTCAGTGGGGGATGTACCTGAGTAATTTGATTCAAGTACTGTACTTATATACAAATCTGAAATCAGGCCCCTAGAGGTTCTGTAATTGAGATTTTAAATATTAATCTAGCAGCAAACAACTATATTATAGATAAGATATAGTGGAATACCAGTGCCTTGATAAGCATAGAGGTATGCCTTTCCTCTGTGTGTGCTGACGCTGTCCGAGAGAGCAGCATGTGCGTGTTAGTGCATGTGGCTCTCCCCACATTTCTAAACACACAGGGACCTCTCTCACATGAGATGGCACAGTGCAGTAGGCAGCATGCAGGTTAAAGTGACCTTCCTCCACTGAGGAAACCATGTTTTTCATCTTAACCAAATGCTGGTTGGCCAGTGGCCATCAAATAACATAAGTTTTAAAGGCTTTTTAAAGGAGAAGTTCCGTTCTTTGCAACCTGGACCTTATTTCTAGCATAAAATATGTTCATTTACTCACCCGAACAACTTTGGTGTAACTTGGAGTCCTAGATATTTAGATCCATTTGCGATCCACGTATATCCATATAATGGGAGTTGTTGGGGCATCGTCGATGCAGCCTCTATAAATCACCAGTACTATTCCCCTGTGACTTCAGAGCAGCTCGGGGTTGTTTTCTTATTGTCATCCAGGGTCTTTACACAGCTTTTCACTGACCTACGACTTCGATGACGTCACTGCCGTGCGCCATCGCAGCACGGCTCATTCACTCCATGCTCTGCGACGGTCGGCTACATGGTATTTGCTGCTGCTAATAACACGGTTCCTGTTATACATATTTCCAAATTGTCCAAACAAAATGACTAGTTGTACAAAGTGTGAATGAGCAGGGCTGCGGTGGCACACGGCACTGACGTCATCGAAGTCAAAGGTCAGTGAAAAGCCATGTGAAAAAACAGAACTTCCCATTCAAGTTTCTTTTCAGCTCTGTCCATGTCATTAAGCAGCTCATAGGTTTCTCAGTCCAACGATGGAGCCAACTGGTCTACCACACCTACTGGTGAGGAGTTACCACAGTGGATCCTAGATCTCTAGAAACTGCTGAATGACTCTTCCTTCTCAAAAATGTAAATTACTTGATGCCTATATAATGTTTAAAGTCTGTTTTCATAAGTGACTAGCTGCAGAAGGCATATTAATGTTAACAATGTTGCAGTAACTCATATTATGACTTTGTCTGGTAAATGTTGCTGTTGCTAGCTCGTTAACTGTCCGTGTTGTGGTGATGCTGTCATGGTCTAAGGGTGGATACAGTGAACAGTGAATACAAAAGTACTAAAACATTAATAAAACTAATAGAATATACAAACTCATACACAGTATACATACAGCTACATACAGACATTTTAAGTGTAGTGTAGGTGGGCACGTAAGTAGGTAAAAACTGTAATGCCCCGAGGGGCAATTAAAGCTATGTTTAAGTGTCTCAATATTTCATCAGTAAGTGTTTGAATTGAATGTGTGAGCTTGAAGATGAATTGATGAATAAATAACACTTAAAATTGTTCTGATTTGATTGGGAATAGCTTGGTTCCCCATCAAAATGCTCCTTCAGCTTTCACTCACGCTGTAAACTATACAAAAAAATGCATCATGGGATTAAATATGTCACTAAAAAAACTGAAATGCTATAGTCACTGCAAGTGGGTATTATACTGCAAGATCTCTTACTCAAAAATGCTGTCTGTGAGTATTTTGCTGACACATTCAGTATCACTGTATTTGAAATTGCCAAATGCATAAATTGACAACATTTCCTAGGAGACAGGGTTGCATTACATTGTAAGTCTAGCCATCACTGCATTTTTCTAAAATTCAATTTTGAATTTTACATTTATGAAATGCTTAAAAACAAGTGAACCCGTTTGTCCTCAGTGGCTGACACCAATGTTAGTTTTGACAAATACAAATACATTGTGTGGAAACATCTTCAGAGCACTTTAGTTTGCCCAGACTAGTGTGGGTGCGTTGCGACAGTGGAGCTGTGTTTGCATCAAAACAGAGTTAAGAGACAATTTAGTGTAGAATGAAGGCAGCAAAGAGTCAAGTGACTGACAAGTCTTGTATAATGACTACTTCTGTCAGTGATTGTTAACGTCAAATCTTATCCCAGACTAAAATGTATTGGACTGTGATGAACCACATACAACAACAGCATTAAGGCCAATTCCAATATCACAATGGCAAGAATGTTGACTTTCATAATATGCAGATTGAGGACAGAGTTTATTCAATATTAATTAAAATTATTTCATCTATGCCAGTGATTGTATCGGCAATATTCCAAGCTGCCTCCACTTCTTGAACAGTAAATTACTGTTTTCTATGCAGGCTTTGTATTTGATTAACACGTTCATCTTGGGAACATGCAATTATGAAGCCTCCATTAGCTCTCCATTGTCTTCCCCTTATTGAAATGGATTTTTGTCCTGACCGTTAGTGTGGTGCACGATGCTTAATTTAATCTGGACGGTGAGGTAGTATGAAAACTTCAAAGGTCTCTGAGGCAGCACCTTGCTCCCAGTCTAAGTAAAGCCCTGCTAACTCTCTTTCTAAAATAAATGCCCCCTCCACATAATTGGCGGCTGAGGCTCCAGCTCATGCACACTCCATTTTTTTTTCCAGAGCCTCCCTTGTGAAAACAAATCTTCCATTCCCGCAGCCGCATTACTGCATAGTCACTGCGCCAGAATCCCCATGGCAACAGACATGTGCAACAGCCTGCTCTCCCCTCTCCCCTTCCCTCCACCCCCTGAGCTCGTCCCTCACTAAGAAACTCAGAGAGCTCGAGAGTACAAATGTGCAGCATCTTCCGTGATGATCTACAGAGGTAGATGCAGTAGAAGGGAGAAAAGATATCTTTCATAATAATCTGTCAACTGAAAAATCTCCTTTAGTTCAGCTGGTTGCTATTGGAAACAGCATGAGGACATGGAGTAAGGAGGAAACAAGCACGGCAGACGGGCTGGAAGTAGGTGGTATATATTCACAGTGACAAGGAGAGACAGCCTCTTGTTCTTAGACGTTTCTGCTCCACAGAACATCATCAAAACCAGTTAAAAGAGCAGCGCCTGCATCACTACACTCCTCAATCACTTTTTGCCACCATAAAATTATCGGAAGACTTGAATGACACAGACACCCACATCCTGATACACCTTCTCACTTTGTCTCTCTTTATTTCTGTCATCGCCTGACTCTTTCACGTGCCCATTGTCTTGTCCTGTCCTCCTTCATTCTGTGTTTCTGCTCAGTCTGACCTTAACTGTAATAATATTGCGAATTGGGGTTACTGTGAGTGAAGAAGTCAGGCAACCCCTATTTCCTGCTCTCACAGCACCTCATCACAGCAGAAAAGACACATGATTTCTCAATCCACATCTTGCAGCATCCCACTCACTCTAAAGTGCACTGAGGCCTGGTTCTCTCCCTTTCCCCCCAAATTAGCTGAAGGGGGAAAAGATGCTGACATTTCTGCAACTGGACAATAGAAATATTCAAATTATTCTCATCATCATTCCCATGACTTCAGAAAGAAGCTTATTAACAGTGATACAATTTTAGCACATCAGTGATTTGTGTACAGTGTACAGTATTACAACACCAAACAGTTTAATCCCAAGCCAGCCTGCTAAAGATGCTCATCTAGACACAAACCAAATATTCTACAACTACTTCCCCAGTCTGAACAGCTGTGGGTGCTAGTTAGTTTGTTGTATATAGCATGTGCGCTGGCCTACTTATTTTCAATGTAGTTTAAAAATTTCAAAATAGAAGCAGCCTTCAGCACTGAAATAATTAGTCTGCTGCAAGCAGCAATCTCTGGGGCTGAGAAATAGAGAAAGAGAAATAAAAGTACTAAAATCTGCAGTTCTTCCATTGGCCACTTGAGGCTGAGAAATTTAGAGCAGAAATAAACATGTCTGCAAACAACAGCAGGGTGAATTTCTGTAAAACTCACCCGTTTAGGCTTAATGTTGTGAATAATTTGCTTTGCACAAATCCCCACCTCTTTACCCATTTTTGGATATGCCTGGAGATAAAATGAGTCAGGTGCTGCAAAGATGACTACACTGCAGCAGCCCACTCCGAGCTTCATAACCGCTCTTCAGAAACCTGTGGGTGATGTCGCTGTTGCTATGGCAGTCTTTATATACGGTCTGTGATTAGCTCCCGCACTCAAGAGATTTCGCATTTAGATTTCATAAAGTTGGCGGATTTGCAAAAAGAATAGTGAAAATTTAAGTATTATGTCCCACATACTGGTCAAGCTCTGAAAACACCACATTTCCATTAACGGCCAACAATGTAGCATTTTGCCTTAATCCTTACCGCAGTGATGCAGGGTTGAGTCCAACCTGTGATGCTTTGCTCTGTGGTCCTTGCCTCTCCTCTGTGACTGTAAAAGATAAAAAGGAGAGAAAAATTAAAAAAGAGTAAAATCAGAAATCTCAGGCCCAATTTGTCAAAACCCAGAATAAATCATTAGGGGGAAAACATTAAATTATGCAATTATTTTCACACCTCAAGGACAGTGACATCAGTCACAGAAAGCAAACTTATCTTCCCACACAAAAGACTGTCTCCTTACGTTTGTCTGCAGAGTTACAACACTTAGTCAATCTATCGATTAGACAATCAATACAGTATTGTTACATACTATTTTGAAAATACCGTATTATTTCAGTATTTCTCTCCCTGTTTTGAGCCTGAAATGTGAAAGTTTGATGCTTTGTCTACTATGTGAACTGCTGGTTCATCTAAAGTTGTTACCTTAGGCTGTGGACACTTCTCTTCTATTCTGTGACATTTTATTAAGAAAACAATTATCTATAATATAATCCAAACATTTGATGCTCTGGGGACAGTCTGTATTGCTTTGTCTGGTACACAGTAAGACTCCATTTTTCAGGTGAATATCCTACCAGCCAAATGCCCTTCAGAGTGGTAATTTGGCCTATTGTGTCATGCCATCTTCCATTTTTTTCCATTTGTGCAGCTTGATTTAAAGGTGCCAGGGTCATCAAGTCCACATGACATCCAGTCCAAGGTGATAAAAGGGTGGACTCTTTAACTGTGATTAGCAGCAGCACTAGATTACCTCAATTAGTGTGTAATCATCTCCGACATTAGAGGTGAACAGCCTGACGCCTGAGCGATTCTCAAACACCATCACTCTCCCGCCCAGCGCTACCAATATCAATGACGGCCATGATTCCTTCCACCCTCTCTTCTGCAATTCCTCCCATTTTCCTACATGTGATCCTTTAGGCCATTCCTGTCCTTTATAGAAGAGGTCTCATATCCATACATGCCACTTACAGTACATCACTGTCTTCACATGTCATTTGCATTTGCCATGTCAACGCTGCCACTTCTCGTTCATCGCGGCAAAATGTCAAACTCTGTGACAACATAAAAGGTCACTAAGAGCAGTTTAGAGACTGTGTTTTAATATCACTGTGACTGACTGCAAAATCTGGCATTATCAGAACAGCCAGAAATGGCACTGGTGGCTGTGGCCAGAGTGAGAGAAAATGTAAAACTGAATTAGGGATAATGACGATTTACAAATGAGAGTCGGTATGACTGATGCGTTTCCCATCTTTTGGCGACTGGGATTGGGGTCACTGGCTTTGAGGCAGAAAAGTCAAAGCACAACTGAAGCCTTTTTTCACTCTTTTCCCTCTTTCATGTTCCAGATTTTCTTGCATGATTTTAATGATTTTTTTTGTCTGTTTGGACTGTGGATGATCATGACCCACAGCTGTTAATTTCACAGTACACATGTGCAAGCACTCACAAGAGAGCAAAGGTGCAAGCAAGTGCGCACACGCACACACACAGGCAGATGCACACACACACTGCTACCTAATTTTTCCTGAAGATTGATTCACTTTGATAGAAATAGTGTAAAGGATGAAGAAATATTGTGTGGCATGATTCAACCTCATTAGAGAGATCTGTGTGGACTTAATGTTACAGACATCCTTTCAATTTGAGAGCAATTACAAGGATTTTTTTTTAATTTTATTTAATGTGTTTGTTTATTCATTTTTATCCCAGTCACTATTATAATGTCATGTGGGTCAAGGTTTGAATCACAAAGAGAGAAAGGGAGGGTGGGAGGATGAAGAGAAAAGCAAACAAGCAGTAAGTTTGATATTCAATTCTCCAATGAAACCTAATCTCCCTCAGCAAGGGACTGTTTGTTGCCAGCAGGGGTCCATAGTGGCAACATCTATGAACATGTCTTGGACCATCTCATCCACATTACTGGCAATGTGGAGGCAAGAGGAACCCTGGGTGTCCCAGTAAACTGTCTCTGGAGACTTTGGCTCTCTCTCCGTCTCACTAATTGGTTATCTATCCTCATTTTACCTTGGTCTTTTGTATTCAGACAATGAGCTCCACTTACTTTTTCTTAGCCAAATAGCAAGAAATAAATCTTGGACAATAAGAACAAAATATCTCGTCATCACTGCTATACTTTCTTGGTACTAGTACAAGACTTCACCCCCGCAGAAATGATGAAATACTATTTTGGTTTTGTCCTTGTGCTTTCTTTATTAATTTCTTAGCCATGCTGTCATTTACAACACAACAGGTCATTTAATCATTAAAGCCTGCCTTAATCTGCTGCCAACACAATGCCACAAGTGTCCAGAACAGTTTACAGTTTCATTTACCAACACACCAACTCAGTTAGGCTGGTTTACAGAAGACTCCTCTGCCCTCCCTTTTCCGTCAGCCTACATATGAATGTATGACTCAGCTTGTAATAACTATGAGCGTGTTAAAATCATGCCCAGTTTATGTCCCTCTGTTTTATTTCTCTCCTGTGCTCTCACTGCTCAAATGCTTCTTTAACAAGGATAAAGGACTCATGGTCCACTTTTTCATGGTTTATGTATAAATCTATTCTCCTACGGTTATGTGTGCTGTACCTGTGGCATAACCACAGAGTTATGTACTTACAACTACAGACAGATTTTCAGACCAACTTAAATATCAAATTTTAACGAAAGAAGCAATATATATATATATATATACACACACACACACATATTATGCAATACTATACAGACCATTGTTAACCCTGGGCTGAACTCCAACATTATAAAATCTTGTGTGAAATTACACATTAGGGAAAAACTGCATTAATTTTGCACATTAAATATTTATTCCACATATTTAAAGAGTGTAGATAAGTGTGGCTTTTGTTGAGGCCTTTCTCTACCAACTAAACTGATCATACGATGAAAAATATTAGAGCTCATTGGCCTTAAAGGAACAGTGTATAGTATTTGGCAAGGTTTATTAGCAAAATCTGAATATACTACCCATGAATATAAGTGTATAATCGCTATAAAATGAAATTTGTTTGGTTTTCGTAGCCTTTTAATTGTGCTTTTATATATACATGCAAGTGCCTTGCTTTAGAGAATGTCGCCACCTTGCGCTGCCATGTTCGTACGGCAGCCAGAGTGGAAAATCCAGCCAGAGAGCGCGTTTCATGAGTTTCTCTTGCGCTGCTCCGAGGGCTGCCACCCTCCGCTCCTCCTTTCTCTCTCGGTAGCCGAGACACTTGTCCCTCGCCTGGCCTTTCCTGCACCTCTACCTCTTCCTCTACCCCCCGTCTCCCTCCTCTCCCTGTCTACTGTGGAAGAACACTCTGCAAACACATATTATAATATGTATCCTACCAACCTATTTGCTGAACTGTGCCATGACTTTATAACATAAAACGTGTTATTCTTAGCATTACTGCGCTAATGTTTGCTCCTGTTACCAAAACAATGAGGAGTAAAATACTAACCTCTCACTCAGTAAGGGATAATGTCGAGTGAGCCGGTCGTTATGGAGAAATAAACCATATCGTGTTGGGGTTCCTCTCATCCTTTCAGGGTTTATTTCGCCATCACGACCAGCTCACTTGATATTGTCCCTTACTCAGTGAGAGGTTAGTGTTTTACTCCTCGCAAGCTTATTACACGGCTTGCAAGTGAAATTAATTATTTGAGACACAATGTTGATCAAAATACTACATTTAGTGATTTATAAATTGCGTCATTTAGTGTATAAATCTATCCATCATAAAGGTCCGGTCACTTTTTCTAACCCTCCTTCCCGCTGTGTGCACTTGTTTTCAATGAAGCCATTGAGAAATCAATCTGTGGAGCGATGGATTATCATACACTCATAATGATGTGTGTATTGTGTAGTCTTATCTGTCATAAACAAGAGATTGTGGGTTACAGGGTGCGTTTGTGTTGCGGTGCTGCCGAGACAAGAGCTGGGACACCGGTTCAGAGGCTCCGATGTTGCAACGCTGGTTTTCTGCCAAGAGACGCTAGGTGGAAGACAGAGAGCCTCCATTCTCCCAGTAACAAGTTACAAGTCATTCACAGTTACTCTGACGCTGCTTAGTTAAGGTAAAAATGAACCATAAGGCAAATATCCTGCATAGTTCCTGTTAACCCACTTTTCCGCTGTGCTCCTCTTCTTAGAGCGGCATCCCTAGCAACGGTGTGTTATATTTAACAACGGACTGTTATACAGAAATAACAGACCATAGTAATAATAATAATATAATAATGATAATACTGCAGCAATTGACCAATCAGAATGCAGCATTCAATAGAGCCGTGTAAAAATAACCTATAAAATATCATAATATGGTTTAGATCTTCAGCTCATGGCTCGATGTTCCTGAAATACTCCCAGTCATCCCAGTCGTGGAAAACGTGATTTCCGTTTTTTTTGTCCTCGATGGCCACCGATGGGAGGGGTGAGCGCGAGCAAGAGAGTGAGCACTGCAATCTAGAATCTGAACGCTAGATGTCATGGTTTTCCCCCCATTTTACACACTGGACCTTTAAACCTTCAACAGCCTCTAGAAGAGAGCGGTCAAAATGTTCATTTTTGCTTAAGTATCCTCAGTGCAGGTCTAAATAAATAAATAACTGAATATGAATCATGCAATGACAAATGCACACAAAGCCACTGTTGTCCTGTGTCTCCCATGGCACGATTTATATTTGTTTTCCCTCCTCTTCTACCTCCACCTCCAAGTTCAGTTTTTGTGTTTGTCATCTTGATTATAGACTGGAGGATTATAATTGAATATTTATTGGTCTTTGTCCATGCACAACGCAACATTAATCATTTCTCTTCTAATCCAGCCTGTCTTTTATCTTCCCACATAAAGGAGAGTTAATCCCCAAATCCCTGTTTACAGCACGCAGCCATTTCTCCTGCTCTCTTGATGAAGTGCCATTGGCTGGGTTTGTCAGGTGACGACTGGAAGACAGCAAGGTTAGGCAGAGCTGAAAGTTTTCTGATTTATTTCATTCCAAATGTTTTATGTTTCTTTTTAATAACCTGCATGAAAATACACTAGTCAAGTGATGCAGTGAACCGTTTTTTCTTATTCTTAATCTTTTCAGAATGTCCTGAAACAACTGAGCTTCACAGGAGTCATGTTCATCCTGTGTGTACGCTTATACTTTTTTAGGATAATGATGGAACTCTTCAACTCTTCATACGGGATAATGGTGGCTCTAAGGCTGTATTTACTGTATGGAGCTTCTAAGAGTAGGATATTAGTCCTAACTGACCTAAAATCCAAGAGTGTTGAACTTTTGGTCCGACTTTTAAGAATATAAGTAAAAGCAGTTTATCAATGTTCTCAACTGAAAGACACTCTGTCCCTCCGGGATTTAGTGGAGCTGCAGAGCTGTCCTCTGAGTTTCCAGAAGGACGATAAAGATAACACAAACATGTACATGTTTTCCTGCAGCTGTGGAAATACAAAATGGATTCAAAATAACAAGTCTCTTCAAAGCTTCTTGGATGGATTCAAATACACTAAATCATTTCCACTAAACTACATATTGATTATGGTTGTCTGATCCTTGATATCACCAAAGATGTATCGTGAATAAAAGAGTGAACCAAAAGCAGTGTAAAATACAGACTAACTTGTAGCCAAGGCCATCGACTTTTATCATAACTTCTCAGTACAGTAAAAACAAAAAGGAGAAAGGTTCTCTGGCCATAAACAACTTAAAATGCAGTGGTACACTAAACTTGTCTGTTCTAAGGTAATAACAAAAAAACAAATGACACGTGACTGCCATTTTAATCTGTCTTGCCATCCATCTTTATGCTGTAGACAAATCACAGAGCAGAAATACCAAACAGATGGATCATACGTCAAGGTCGAAACAGCCCCAAAGGAAAATGGGGTTGCACCAGTGCATCAAAAAACAAAGCAATTAATTCTCATTTTACATAAATATTATACAAAGTCCTTGATGATCCGGAAGACATTTCAAATATATATATTTATATATATTTCAAAGATGTATCTCAAGGTTCAGTAGGTTTCCCACAGTGTTAATGTGGTTGATGTGCTTTGTTATTTGTTATTTTTGTTAACCAAAATGAGGGTGCCATTGGGTCTTTCTTTCCAGAGTCAGAGGAAATAGGCTGGCCGGTACAAACCAATTTGACTGCCCAGGTTCTTCCCCCTCAAGTAAATCACATTTAATTCAGAAACTTTATGTTGGCATTTTTGTTTTAGGTTGAGGCCATGTACTTATTTAGTCCCCAATAGAGTGTTGGATAATCTCATTGGTGAGGTTTTTCAGAACAGTTTGAGGAGTAAAACCTCTTTGATAGTGTGAACTAAGTTAAATTCAAGTTAAAGTCAAGCTCCTTTTTAGATCTTTTATGATGGAAACCTCAGGTACATTGAAACCAAACCTACAGAGGATAACACCTCCAGTAAGACTCATACTGATATAGTCAAGGCTACTGTCATTCATTACACATAAAAGGTGAATCAGAGTCAAAAACAAGCTGATAAGCAAATTACACTCAAAGCCAAGCAGAGGAGCACACAGTCCTAGAGCACAGGCTTGTCATTTATAATGCTTAATTTCAGTCTCTGTAAATATGGGCTTTCTATAGCTTGGGCCATTCACTACAGGAGACTGATAATTTCACTTGATTAACAAACTCGTGAGGATGAACATCTGGTTGCAATTAACCTTCAGACCTTCATTCATGCCGATGGACCGGCATGCATTGGCTGAGCTGGGCTGAGCTCCAGTTCTCTAAAGCCCATTTCTTTCTACAACAACTGTTACTCTTTATCGCCATACAGGGGAAAGGGTTGAGGTAATGACTGTGTTTGGCTGATTGCAGCACTGGGTGTCAGAGGCCATTTTCACTGAAAGCTGGATAACACTCTTAAAAATCCCTGAATCATTGTACTGAAGAGAAATTGACTGATTGTTATCTATCAGCCTGTATCTTTAGAAATAAGCAACCTTAAGTCAGTGTATTGATACTGCATCCAGACTTTGTTGCTCTTCTTGTTAAGGCGTGAGGGTGCCAACAACCGCAGTCTGAATTAAAAATGCCCACCAATTAGTCATAGTGGGGTTTAGATAGAGGTATAGATAAATTCCTCTTCTTTGACCTTGTTGCCATGGAGGATGATTTTGCCAAGTCTGTACAAATCATCCAGGTCTCAGCATTTAATCTTGCCAGTTCAGAAATGCTGTGTGTGCACGGCACTCTGGGAGAAATAAACAACATCATGGAGCTGCAATCTTTATCCACCTGATCCACTATTTTGCAGTCAAGGTTATAAAGGTAGCACAGTCTTGAGAGAGTTGAGCGCAATATTATATAGGTCCTTCTTGTGCAGGAAGTTGGATAAGTGAAAGCCGGCTGGTCTGTGTGGCACATTCAACTGTTATTGTGAAGAAAGCACTGGAATCAGGTTCAATCCAGTGAATCAAACAGGAAGTCAGTGTTTTCCATTGACATGTTTGGAACTTATAGACACCTCAAATTACTTACATCTGAAAAACTGTCTAAACCTTTTATAAAATAAACTTTGGTGTGTGTCTTTAGCAATGGCTAAAGGCAAAAGTGTTTTGTCAGGTCTTGCTGACCTTGAACTTTAACCTTTTACTGTAGAATCTAATCACTTAGAAACTGTCTTGATATATTGCCTTCACAAGGCCAAGATCATGATTTGTGCTGTGACCATGACCTTTGACCACCAAAATCTACTCAATTTGTCCTCGAGTCCAAATGAACGGTTCTGCAAGATCTGAAGAAATTCTCTCAAGGCGTTATGGAAAAATTATGTTCGCAGAGCCAAGATGATGTGTTGTGACATCAGCGTGACCCAGTTTAACATTTGAACCACAGAAAATGATCAGTTTGTCCTTGAGTCCAAGTAAATGTTTCAAGAAGTTCCTTCTAATCATTAATGAGATATCGTGTCCGTGGGAATGGGATGTACGGAGGGACAGAGATGACTCACAGCGCAACAAGTGGGAGCTCTGCACATAGAGCTGCTTGGATCAGACTTCTCTGAGCAGCTTGCTAAACCAAATGGTAACGGCTGGTAAAAAAACACAGTGGTCTGGAGCTTGCATATTGTCATAAAAGTCAATGAGAGAAGAGAAATTATCATAGTGATACAACATGCAGTAGAAAGGAGATAAGCTTTCAACTTTCCTAGCTACATATAGCAGCTTTATTTAAACTGCTGCAGAAATAAAGTTTCTTATTATTGTCTGTTGTATCTATGCAGCAACTGGCAACTTGAGACCTGCATTTATGGATCTGGTTCAGTGTAGGTTGTGTCACGAATCAGCCAGAAAAGTAAAAGGTCCAGCAGTTTATAGTTGCAGACATAGAAATGTAGCCCTCACTGCAGTAAAGTTCCTGAACTTGAGCCAACTACAGTAACTACAGTGGGAGCCATTCAAACGTTCCCCTGTTTTCATGGCTGGCCCTCACACCTTCAGCCACAGAGGTGTGTAAATCAGTGAAATCACCTGTTAAAGTCTTTGGTCGGAAGGAAAATTTGCATACACATGGCTCTCCATGGCACATGGTTCCCCACCCCTGCTAGTTTCTCTAGTTTATGGGGCGTCTGCTCTAGGTAGACAACGCTCGCGGCTCAGTGTTTTTAATTGGAGGTCATCGCTGATGGTGATGCTGAGCGGACTGCCGCTACTTCATTATTGCCGCTGATAGTACTGTAACTTGTAATCTAACAAATTACTTTTGAAATAAAGTAATGAGAACAGTAATGTTATTACTTTTAAGAGGAGCCATCAGTACTACCGGTCATTTAATCACTTTTCCAGAGTAATTTTCCCAACACTGCTACTGTCGATGTTTGGTAACAGAAGATAGGTCATGTATTAATATATGTATTAACTGCAAAAATTGATTTTTTCATTTGCATAATACTCCTCAAATCAACTGGAACCAGCTGCAATGTTGTCAGATCTATGTCACATTTTAATTAGGGATGATACCACTTTTTTCCAGAAAGAGTACAAGTACGAGTACTCACTTGAGTACGCACCGATACCGAGTACTTTTGCATTTGTACACACACACACACACACACACACACACATACATACATATATATGTATACTTTTATCTATCTATCTATATATCTACACACATACAACATTTCTATTTACACAATGATGGATATTTTTGAACAAAGGCTTTTTATTCTTTGTGAACAAAAGCAGTACAGTCAATCTGCAATAGAGTTTGCTGTGTTTCCTGTAGGAATTCTTTAAGCAGCAGTGGCAGGACCGACCAACCCCCCCAACACAGAGAGACAGGGAGAGAGAGAGAGAGAGAGAGAGAGACAGATGGAGGGAGCGAGTGAGCGTGTGAGAGAAAGACAGAGAGAAAGACGTCGGTTGCAGCATGATCGCTGTGTGTGATTATCAATGTGAGCAGGGAGAGGAGGAGATTATACACATAAAGGACATGTGGTGTTAAACTTTTGGGCTATAATAATCTCATTGGCGTTGTTTATTGATGCGCCGAGCGCAGGCCTGTGGGTTGAGACAGTTTACGAGGTGTATTATTTAGTGTACAAAGTAATGGTAACCGTTGTGCGTCTGCCCCAACCAAATTCTGACAGCTAAATTCCACTGGATGCGGATCTGTTGTGGATATTGAGTATCGGCGGCTGGTATACCTTTACGAGTACCGATACTTTGAAATAAGGCCATTATTGGCCCGATACCGGAACCTAGTATCTGTACTTGCCCATCCCAAATTTTAATGAAAGCTTTTTGAGTTTCAATGTTCACTTTGTGTTATTTGTATGTCTACATCTGCCCTTTGTTACTATTAGTCATTTGTCTGTGTAACATGATCTGAACCAAATATGATTTAAGTCATATTACTCAGGATTTAGTTGAAAGTAAGACATTGGCAAAAAGCCAGAATTCACATTTCAAGCTGGAGGTCTGAATGTAATCCTGCAGAATGTGTACTGTACAACAGAACCTTAATGGACTGAAAAACAGTAAATATCTGATGCTGATAATGGGAGACAGCTGATATCCCTGGAACATCATGACAAGACATCCAAAATCCAGTCTCTCCACCTAGATGTCAGATCAATTTCCTTTTGGAACAATTTTTACCAGATGCAAAAATGGCTTTTATTACACGATGTCTGTATGTCAATATGTTCAAACAACAGTTACACATCACTAAGTGCTTGCTGGGTTTGTATAGACAATCATCAGTTTGGGTCAAAACTTGCACCTGGTGCAGTGGTCATTTTTGAGTGTAACGGCCGTGTTGTTTAAGCAGTAAAAGCACAAAGTCAAATTTAATCACCCATGGATGTGTTGGTCTTAGAATGGGGTGTGGTCAGGCACATGATAGGCACACTGTTATCTTAAGGGAATGGAAAGCGATTGTGCGGTTGACGAACAAAAACCTCGTCTGAAGTCAATGTTGCAGTGTTTCACTGTTATTCTAACAGCACACCCTGAACATAATTGTGCTGCTTTCAGCAGTGTGAAGCTTTTCCAGAGTGCCACACCAGAGCACAGTTCCATTACACAGGGCCATTCACTGTGTTTACCTTCATTAAATTGGCGGAAAACGACACCAAACTACCCTATAATCACACACACCTCTGCATACATCAGAGAAAACGGTTATAACATCCATTCTGCAACAGAGGAAAGGGATCTGCTCGTGCGCAAAGTGAAGGCACCAAACCAGACCCATTTCCTCTGCAGAAGTCTTCCCAAGGTTAAACTAGGGCACATTAAACATAACCTAAATGTGTTTGCTCTGCATGTTTTCATAATGTCAAAATAAAAAATAAGGCCCTTAGTACGGTGGCCCTGAAGTGCAAATCACAACAGCAAATCAGAAAACACATCAACAAAACTGAAAACACAACGGCAAACCAGAAAACATAACAACAAAAGGGAAATCACAATGACAAAAGAGAAAACACATACATATCTTCTGGATATATATGTGAGTGTGTGTGTGTGTGTGTGTGTGTGTGTGTGTGTGTCAAAATGACTGTTTCTGAACATATACACTAGCAGATTCATAGCAGCAGGATAAACACACAGTGTTTACCTGTGTAGAATAGAATGCCATTTTAAGAACACTTATTGTGCAAAACTTGTTAAAAAAAAACCAACAAACTTTCAAGTAAGGGTAACCATGTGAGCCTTGGTGAGTCGAGTCAAGCCGCGCGAGTGGAAAAGGGACATGTGTGTGCTTCACTCTGTAAGGAAAAAAAAAGAAAAAAAGAAAAGGAAGGCACTGCTCTCCAGCCATCTCACCTGCAGCTCACACAGACGAGCTGTCAGAGGAGCTCTGCTGTTCCTCTATCTGTAGCCTGGTGTTTGGCTGCACTTTGTATAAAAGAGTTCAAAATGTTAAGATCTAACCTCCATCTGATCGATGATCAGCAGAGCCAGAGCACAGTGGATGTGGTTGCACAACTGGAGCAGTGTGTGTCTGTTTTATAATGGCAAGAAAAACAAACATCAACGATCAACCTCTAAATCGCTGATAGAGGACCGGGATGCCGATCCACACAAGCCATGGTCTTTTTTATGAGCACCTCCTCCTCCCCCCATGTCAGCTCCATGCTTGCAGCCTCTGCTTTCTACCAAATCAAAAGCAACTTGATGACATCATCATGTGCTATCGCGGTAGGCCGGTACAGTCAAAATTTCTACTGCTGACCAAATTCATATCGTTTTTACCGTATACCATTTATACCATGCACCCCTAACTGGATATGTCGTCGACAATTCACAACGCAACCATGAGTCTGCGTACACTGAAGATGCGTTTAAAAGAAGTAAGGCTGTACAGAAGACGCAACTATTCCCCACTCCCTGAGGTGAGGGCAACTCTTCGGTTATTGGACTATGTGGCAAGTTCCTCCAACAATTCATGTCGCCCGAGGGTACCAACCTTTTCTGGTTTGCCATTGTGTTTTAAGTTTTGTTGTTGTGTTTTGTGATTTGCTGTTGTGATTTGCACTTCAGGGCCACCGTACCTTAGTCTTATAGCCCTGACAATCAAATGCTGGATATAACTTCATGATAAAACAAGAAGCTTAGAGAGAGTCAAGAAAATCTCACA
>OMNW01035386.1:21954-33094 GCA_900303245.1 Selene dorsalis | reverse complement strand
CAACAATTCATGTCGCCCGAGGGTACCAACCTTTTCTGGTTTGGTTAATGTTGTTGTGGTTTCTCTATTGTCATTGTGTTTAGTAATTTGTTGTTGTGTTTTCTCTTTTGTTGTTGTGTTTAGTAATTTTTCGTTGTGTTTTCTGTTTTCTTGTGATTTCTGGTTTGGCATTGTGTTTTCAGTTTTGTTGTGTTTTGTGATTTGCTGTTGTGATTTGCACTTAAGGGCCACCGTACCTTAGTCTTATAGCCCTGACAATCAAATGCTGGATATAACTTCATGATAAAACAAGAAGCTTAGAGAGAGTCAAGAAAATCTCACAAAATCTTAAAAAAACAAACAAAAAAAAAAGTTGTGATGAAAATAACAAACATCAAGTGCTCCACTGCTACGGACGTAACAACTGTACAGGTGCTGAAATTTCTGTTGCTATTCCTTCCTCAGTGTCTGTGGGTAACCTTGTGGCATTTTTACATTTTATTCTACGACGTGCAACATGTTAATAAACACCTACTGATGTTTCTAGTTTTTAAGGTTGCACACAAGTGCCTAAATGAGGCTACAGATGTTTTTGGTAATGTTAAACAGTATGGCGTTTGTAGAGGACACAGTAAACTTAACAAGTTGGAAGCTTTCTGGTGGCAACATAATGTTAGCTTTTTTTCCTGGAAATTATATTAAGGTTCTAAAAGTCAAGGTGGTGGCGCAGTCCCCATATGCTTTGGTCAAGAGAATCATGGAGATACTCCTTTCTGGGTCTGTCGACAAGTCCCTGCAGCACGGTAGGTAACATACGCTGCAGTGACAGGGAATGAACGCTCCGCGTGTTGGTGAGCTGTGTTGAAGGTGAATAACTTTCAAGTCTGAGTTACAGGCATGTTGCATGATGTGCTTCACATGTAATAATAATAAACATAATAATGATTGAAAGACTGAAGTCTTTACTATTTGCCATTATTAGATTCATGCAAATAAGAATCATATATTGTAACTGCAGGTAACAGCTTCCAGTACACAAGCTAATAAATTCAGAAATCCAGATTCACCTGCAGTTAGACTACAGGTAATCATTTAATCATATGGCTTTCTCCATCTAATTTCCAAAATCCAATTAGTTTTCCCCTTCAAGTGTGCAAGCTATTTAGAAGAAATATTACGCACAGGACAGTAAATATTGAAGTAAACTTGCTCGTCATTATTCAGAGTCTGTTTAAGCTGATTTGACATACACTCACATTTCCAAGTACACTCATTCTTTCTGGATGGAAAAGCATCTGCTAACAGATGGCTGTAGCAAATGTAAAAAATATTAGATTTTTTTATGCGTTTGTTAACCTCCTGTTTTATTGAGCAGGGCGTGGACAATATCACAGCGAACAAATGGAATTAAAAAGCAATTTCTCAAAATAAAGCTAAATCTTTGGCAGCATACGCGGAAGGGTGACAAAAAATACATCTCATGATTTATTGTCAGTGTTCAGATTTGGCCACCATTGATTAACTGTGTCCTTAGTTGGCGCTACCTCAAACACTATGCTAAATGATGATTAAGAAGAATCAGTGAAGAGTGTCAAAGAAGGTGAAATAAATATGTTCCAGCTAATTCGAAGAGATGTAAATTACGTCAAAGTCTACATTTTTGTTCTTTTTCCACTTCATTTACTGTGTTGAAGGCTACTGATGAATATAAAGTATGTTTACCCGCTTTCTTTTGCCAGTAGAGATGGCTTACCATAATGACACAGCAGAGATTGTGTTGTTCTATTAATTTGGCAAACAAAAGCTATTCATCATTGTTTTTCTCTATCAGACTGTTTAACACCCAGGTGGGAATGAGAGCCACACAATGAGAGATCTGATTTTCCCAGTTAGCAAGACATTAAGCCAGGTCTCTCATTAACCTGATGTCATCATTTTGTACACGGCAACAAGACACACAGCTGATCTTATTATTCAAATATATCGAAGAGCCACACAAGTCGTAAGAAGAAACAAATAAACACGGGGCAGCAAACAATGCTCATTCTATTTTCTGTAAATGGGGTTTTCAACTGTGTGAAACGTTTCCATGTTCTTCTTTGTGCAAAATAACTTGAAAACTTGAAATGAGTTAATTCCTAAATATCACTCAGTTTGGAGGGGTGTCTTTGCTTTTTCCATGAAAAACTTCTTTGTTTTTCCTCTTAAACACAGAGATTAAAAAAAAAAAAGTCTTTAAATATGAACTGGTGTTCTACCTCATGGCAAAATCGGTGCTTGTCGAGCTGTGTTAACATTCTCTCCAGCCTCTCAAGGAGTATTCATTCCCTCTCCACAGTCCCACTCAGATATACCCTTATCCTTCTTATCCTTAGCAAATCAATACCACCTCAGCTACTTTGGGAATCAGCCATCCACACACATCAACTAAGAAGTGATGCTTCAGAAGCACAAAGCTGAAATCCTAGGTGGAAAACTTTGCTTGCGCTAGCATCTCCAGGTACATCTCCACGGTATTTGAGCTTTTAGAACATACTGGGGAAACGGTAACAAGCAGCTCGTCTTCAACATTGCACGCAGCTGGATATTAGTGGAATTATTTGTGCATGCCCTCCATTAATGCAACATGTAAATGTGTCTCTCCTAATGCATTGAGTGAATGTTTGGAAACTCTTCCAGCATGTTACCAAATTAAATATCAAACATTTAAATCAGTCCATTCCCTCATTACAAATGAATTTCCTAAAGTGTTGGCCAATGTCTTGGAGGGTAATTATTAAAAGTGCCTTTAATGGAGGTCAGTGAGGTTGGTCCAGGCCATTAATCTAATTGTGTCATTTAAATATCATAAATCATATTGTACATGTTTACATTTGACATTTCTTTGCACTTAACAGTGCAGCAATATCTTTGCCTGCTTCCTGTAATCATCAGTGCATGAATATTGATGTAGTATCTCTCCAGGCACTTCATCTAAAATGAATCAAGATGGGCCCCCAGCTCAGACAGATCTGCACAAACACGGCATGCTCATTAAAGACCAATTGTATAATAATGTGCACCTGTCTGGAGAAATGAAAGGGCAGCCCCCTGAATGTGTTCTCTCCACTGAGATCTGAAATTTACCATTATGATATATATAGGCTGCTTATATTCAGCTGCTTAAGTGCAGTGACTGTGTCCGTTATGTTTAGATTTGGAGGAAGGCACAAATATGTGTTTATCAAGAAATGATTTGATTTAAGGGTGACTGAATGAATTAACTGAGATTATGGAATCAGTATTTTACAGATCACAATAAATCACACAGGTGATTAATTTCAAATTTCCAGCAAATAATTTGTTACAGTCTGTTTTATTTCTAAGTTCAGGGGGCATATTAAATTGTAAAATAGGTCTTTTGGTGCAATCATAGGCACATAGGCACGTTTTACTCTTCGCACTCCACTCTGTACCTGAGCCATGAAGTGGCAAACACAGATGAATGAGATCACATGATCAGTTGGCGTATCTCATATGTTAATTTTCCCATATTGCAATGGGAGTTGGGGCTGGAGACCTGATCCTTGAAACCTGAAAGCAAACAAAGCTAATTTGTGTACACCATTCTGTTGAGTTTCATCAGTCTGAAAGGCTGTTTTCCTCTTCTTTTTTTGTGTGCAAAAGAAAAATCAAAGTCTCATTAGGCCTATCACAAAATTTAATATCTGTGACAGACACAGGGATGCATTAGGTTTTAAACTGGGTAAATGGCAGTAATACTTCATGAGACTTGTATGACTTTCAGCTTGGCTTCATTATCATTAAAGGTAGACAAAAGGTGAAATCATTAATAAAGTTATTGTTATGTGCCTGTAATAGTTGTTGTAGATTACCATCAACAATATGAAACTGTTAGAGGGATATTCTGGCGTAAATTTAACCCATGGTCTAACGCACCCTGAGACAGAGAAGAACACCCTCTCGAGAGATCAAGTTTGCCGAACGCAAACTTCTCTAGTTGTAGCGACTTCAGCGCAGACAGACAGATAGCAAAATACTGCTGTCTTTGTAGCCACGAGCCAACTACGATCAAAGAAGCCACTCATAGCCACAAATAATGCTCAGAACAGCACCATACTTTATAAGCAGGGTCCCAGCACATAAGAGGTGTCAAACAGCTGCTAGCTTTGCCTGGTTTCTATTGAAAAGAGACAAAAACAGAGCACACCCACTCTCCTCCAGCCGCTTGCTACTAATGTGGAAGCCCTAACCAGTCGATTATTGAATGCAGTAGAAAAGTAAGGAGTCCAGTGACGTTTAATCCAAAAATGCAGGCACACTTTGTTGATTGTGATAGTTTGAGCAACTCAACTCCGTTCATTTCCCTGTCAACACTCACTAGTTATTGTTAGAAACAGATATAGAAGACAGATAGGAACACTGATGCATCGACTTCTCAGGGCTTTCCCAGGTGCTGGAGGAGAGTGGGTGAGCTCTGTTTTTGTCTCTTTTCAATGGAAACCAGGTAAAGCTAGCAGGTGCTTGATGCCTCGTATTATGCGCTGGGACCCTGTTTGTACTGTTGATGAAGTATGGTGCTGTTCTGAGCTTTATTTATAGCTATGAGTGGCTTCTTTGATCGCGGTTGGCTTGTGGCTACAAAGACAGCAGTATTTTGAGTTTGGCAAACTTGATCTCTCGAGAGGGTGTTCTACTCCGTCTCAGGGTGCGTTAGACCATGGGTTAAAGTTACGCCAGAATATCCCTTTAACAAATGAACAGTGCATATAGGTGCTAAGGTAACTCACCTCAGTGTGTGAGCTAAATGCTGAATGGCTGTCTGTCTGTGGCTGTCTGTGCTGAAGTGTTTAAAAAGTCTTTGTGTATTTAAAAAAACAAAAACATACTGGTTGCTGGTGACCTCTGGGTCAGTAACAACATATGTCAATACCCTTCATCATGAAAAGATAAAAGGCTTCAACAGGAATTATTGGTCCTGACACCTCCGCTGTGAGATGAGGATTTGTCTTCATTTTAGTGTAAGCATGTTTGCACAATGTAACCTACTGTAGGGGAAAGTACTTGGCAAAGCACTATATTAACCATCCATTTATGTTTTAATTAATTTTGTTATCACGAACAGATAAGGCAAAGTTATATGTAAATTAGGAGCCTGTTAGTTTGCTTACATAATTTATTGCGCACTTTTGCAGGTTCCACTGTTTTGTTGTGAAAGCATTGTGTATTTTGTTTGTACTCCCTCCCATGTGAAAAAATATATCTGATACTATTTTGACAAGATTTTCTTTTGTGATACCAGAACTGAGAGTCATCAAAGAGACAATTTTTAAAATCTTTCAAACCACTGTCTTGAGGGCAGTGCTTTTCATTTCATTTCCCTCACTCCGATCTGAGTAGATAATGTGTAACAGTGTCTGTTCCATCAAGGTGGGTGATGCTGCTCGTGCAAACTACTGAGATCTACTGATTTATTCAAAACAACACACTAATGTTGCTTCCATTAAGGTAGAGCTTCACTTCCTGTTGGCTAGAGGGTTTTCTTTTCCAGGAAAGATGTGCCTGCTCATAGGTGTGAACAGTGATAAATGCAGAAGCTCTCACAAGCTGTGTTTAATGTACAATCACCACTTTGGGGTTTTAGTCTTTGCTTCAGAGGATGACGGCTTTGACTGACCTTTGGTAATCTGACATAACAAGCTGCTGTAACATTACAAACTTACTTCGCCTCTGAACACGTCACTGTCTGTACAGTAGTTACCATACTCATGTTATGTGACATCACTGTACATAAATTTAGACAGGCTGCTTCAACACTGGACTCTCACAGAAACCGTAGGTGATACAAGAATAATATTTTTTCTAAAGATTTCATGAAGCTATTGTGTACAGTACTCAGACAACAACTTATATGAGTTGTAGTGTTTGCCACTTCTTAAACTAGTCTGTGTTCATGATGCTCATAATGACAGAAATCAAATTTCTGCATCAGTAACTAATGCAAGTCGTGTCTGCCGGTGCATCTGTTCTGTTGACATACTGCTCTTTGAAGCTCGCTCAGTACAGGCTGCACCAAAAAGGCTATGCTTCCTTTATTGCACTGCTTATCACTTTTTTTTTTTTTTGCTTGGAGACTTTCCAAGGAGCTAATTCTTTTTTTCTTGATGGCTGAAGGCAGTCAAGCCAATCCCATGGAGCAGCTTCTGCCATGCTGCACTGCAGCTACTACAATCCAAATAGGGTCATGTCTAGAGGGTATCTCCTGTTGAAGTGACATCCCTTTCTTGAGAGTTGGTGTGTGTTGTAGGACCCAGGCAGCTGTCGGATGTCGATATTACTGGAGGCCGCAACGCAGGATGTCATAATGAACAGCATGAATAAGCTACACCTACAATAATTAGTCATTCACTCAAGCCAGATTCTCCATTAATTACATAACATATTCTTCACCTCAGCATCTGTGGTATAAGATCATGGATTTTTTTTTCCCATTTAGCTTAGAGCTGTTTTTACACATGCCTATCCATATCTGATTGCTAAGACTCTAACAAAGAAAAAAAAAATCTACAAGACTCTTGTGGTGTCTCGCAGCTCATCTGTCTTTTGGCTTGTGTTGGGACTTCTGCTTACACAGTGCCATCTGTAATAATAGGCGTATCTTTATACTAAACAAATAATTGTATAGTAATTGCCATCATTTTTTGGCATCCACAGTCATTTGAAATTCACTGGGTCACTCTGTTCACAATGATGGACTACTGAGGCACTGCATTTGACATCACGGTGTGCAATGCATTAGAGATAGAATCAGGAAATAAGCTAATTTTAACATTAAAGGCATGTGTATTATTGAATCCCTCTGAAGGTAATGTGAAATAATGACATAACACAGAATATTTTTATTATGTGGAGACATATAATTGACAATTTGTTTAACCACTTTGCCAAATAGCAACTCTGTGGTCCCTGTTTGTTAAAGGTAACATAGCCTTGTCAAGCTCTAGCTGTGATAAGCAGAGACCACAGTAAAGGTGTGAGGAGTGCATGAAATAGTGAGTTCTGTGGAGGCTACAAAAATTAATATACCCAGCTAACTACCATATGAACTGTGGTAATAACCTAATAATATATAAGCCTGTAACAACACATCAAAGCCATGATTCCTTTCGTATCTTGATTTCGGCTGCCAAAATCATCCAGGCCTTTGCCTTAGATAGGCAGGAAAACCCTGTGAGAGTCAGGCAGACATCTACGTGTCTGCCTGACTCTCACCTGTGAAGACAGCACCGCTAAAAAGAAAGAAAAGGAGGCGCTGCTCTCTCCATCCGCTCACCTGCAGCTCCACAGATGAGCTGCCAGAGGACAGCTCTGCTGTTCCTCTCTCTGTAGCCTTGTATTTTGTATAAAAAGAGTTCAACATCAACACTAACCTCCATCAGAGCACCGATCGGCTGAGCCAGAGCACAGTGAATGTGGCGCTGCACAGCCGTAGCAGTGTGTGTTTTTATAACATTGGCAAGAAAAAAGCATACACTAAAATGTAAGACTAATTCACCAGAGATAAACACTCATCACTGTTCAATTCTCATATTTATGAAAAATTCTCTGGTTTAAGTCTGACCAATCATATCATTCGGTCCAAATGACACGATTGGACGAGCAACCTGAACATGCCTTTGTAACAGCTTGCCCACTCCTCTCTACCCTGACCAGGAAGAACGCTTTTAAAAAAAACTTTACTGACACCAATGACTCAGAGCAGTGGCAGGACACAGAGAGCAGGGGAGATTACAGAGCACAAGTCAACACACATAAGAAAGAAGGCTTTTGGAAATAAACAGTTTTTTAAAACAAACCAACAAATGCGGCTGTGAGCTGGTCACGGATTTTCATGTGTCTGATATAGTTTATGTTTATAGTGCGCAGCCCCGAGCGTAATAAAACGTTCATGAATGCCAGATATAAGCCTCCACATGCCCGACGTGTCCTGGATGCAAGCATCCAGTTGCTAATGGTTACTGTAGGCTCTCAATGGTCAGGACCCGACGCGGCTCGACTCGGCCTGACCCATGGGTGTTGAAGTCTGGAGAAATGTGGTCCGGACTTATTTTTGCCCCAAACCAGCGCATCCGGTCACGTTGGTCCAGCTGGTCCAGTTTGTTGAGAACTGTACTGTGTAACAACCTGCGTTTCCAGTACCAGTAACATTACTACCTAACACTTTATTATAAAACCCATCACTCATGACTGACCCCGCTTATACGGTTTAAAATTCAGCACCTCTGAATCAGAGCCAGAATCAGAAATGTCTTGTTCCCGTTTCACTCGCCTTCCTATTCTGTTTACCGTTGCCTTGCCAACACATGCAGGGGGTAAGGCACGTAGAGGTGAGGCAGGAGGAAGATGCTGATGTTCAAATTTTTCTGCTGTGCTGTGTGAAATGCCACAAAGGTAAGAGCAGCTTTAATTCAGCAAACTATAAAAACAAAGTTACTCCATATAAGTCAGACCGACTGACGCAGCTCTCCTGTAGTGTGTACTAACGTTGGCTGGTTTGTAATGTGTGTGGGAATTTCCTGCATTATAAGCGTTAGATTTGCGGGAATTGGTTAAATTATGTGCAATACCCACAGTCCCCCAGCGAATTGCAGGACCTGATTAAGTTTGGTGGCACTGGCAGCTCACAGGTCTGTATCTGGACTGGAGGCACAGACTCTGGGAGTTGGATGGGGCTGAAAAAAGGCACATTCAACACTAACAGATTGTGTGGGAGTCACGACGCTGGCAGGTGCTCATTCCCAAAGCTGCCTCTCTTTCATGAGTAAAATAAATATTTTTGAAAGTAACAAAAGCCACAACCCTACAACCTATAGTGCTATAAAACTGGGGTTCTGGGATGCATGACAAGCACAGTGCAGCTCTCTACTTGCATGTCTTGCACATGGAACATCAGCCCATGAGAGCTCTGACTTTTAGCCTGGGGGGGGCTTGTGGCTTTGTATCATATCAGTATAAAGCTATCAAGAGAGTGCTCAAGACCATTGTAGATAGTTCTGGTTTAAAAATTAGTCACCTGGAAATATTAAAAAGTTGCCTGTAAACAGAGTTGTCAGCCAACACAAAGAGTAAACACTCATCACTATCCACGAGCTAGCTCCAGTTGATATAATCTACTCACAACAGGCGTCATTTCATTAAATACAAAAGGACACTTCTCATCTTAGAAAGACAAGTCTGCTTTGTTTACTTCATTGTGAAAATAAAAACCCCACTGTTTCACAATGACTTTTAGCAGTGAACCTGATGTTGTTGTGAACTACATACTGTGTAGGGCCAGGCTATAAAACAATAACAATATATATCGTAAAATAACTTTTCCTCGATAGAAATATGAGACGAGGTCGATAGAAAGTCGATGGGTTTCATTCGTCCATGTCTTGACAGACAATACAAATAGCCAATGGTAATGAGAGTTGTGCCGTGCCGAACCAATCATGTGGCTGGAATAGAGCTACGCCAGGTTGACACGTACAGCACAAGAAGACACGTTGGAGTAGCAGCCAGCCACAACACGGCAACACATGCGGATGTTTGGGCTGCTGCAGCCGTGCACGTCAGCTGTGAGACACAGCTGGTTCAAAAAAAAAAGAAAAAGAAAGGGAGAATGAGAGAATGAGTGATCCCTCAAGAGAAAATGTGGAGGAGAACTTGGACGACTGACCGTGAAAAGACGCGTGGTACGTCACGTTCACATGATCCAATTGATTAAACTGACAAGTAACACTAAACCTTCACAATGGATGCTCACCCCAGAGCGACTGCTGTGTTCACACTTGCTATGCTTGTTCACACAAACGCACACAGTTAAGTTTAACTGTGCCAACCTAAACACTGGCCAGACCGAAGCAAGTGTTTATGTCATGTGTCATGTTTCACATGTGAGTATGAGGGAACATTTAGGATTGACAAAAATAGTGATTTGACCAATTTGACTGATATCGTGATACAAATGGTTATCGAATGATATGAAAAGAAATATCGTGATGGGATTTTTTTCTCATATCACCCAGGCCTAATACTGTGGAAAAGTTAACAGGCTTAGCAACAGAAACTGGGGTTGAGTGTGTGTGTGGGGGGGATCTATTTATTTTTAAGCACGTAGGTGAGTATGCATGCTGATTTTTGAGAACTTCTGGTCCAGGTGAATAAGGATAAATCACTAACCTCCATGTTGAGAGTCATTTTCACCCCAGTCATACAGTAAAGCTCATCTCTTGAGAAACTTTGTAAACTATGGATGCTCTTTGGCATTGTTGCGTGGTTTCTTGTGGTTTAACAATGTGGTAACCTGGCAACAGTCAGGCAGCAAGCAAACAAAACATCACTTCAGCATAGTGAAGACACCCCACAGCCATGACCCCTTGACGGTCTGAGGGCTGCAGCATAATTTTCATCCTTCTTTGCCTCACCACATAAAATGGATCTTCCTAGTGCTGCAAGATGATTTTCTTTGACTGATGCAACCACACCAGCAGGGATGAGACAAGAAGGGCATTTCACACTGCCCTTCTTTTGGTAATTTATGAGTCATGTTCTAAAACTATTTCACTCTCAAGGTTAATGCATAACATTTGTCCAAAACAGGAAAAAAACAGTACTGACATTTTCATTCTTTAACCTTTCCCTGCAAATTGCCTAGCTATCATCGCAACTGGGAAAACAATTTTCATAAGTGGTTAACCTAAGTGTCCACTGAAAGAGTTGCTGAAACATGGTTGTGCCAAGATGCAAGAACACCAGTGACACCAGAGTACAGGGTCTGCATTTTACAGTGAAGCAGTGGGGCACACGCACACAGATAAATGCAGTGACATGCACTCTGCCTTCCTGTATGTGTTTCAAATGAAATTCACTCAAAAGTAAGGCAAAATATTTCACTGACTTAGCTGCACAGTGCCTTGGGCCTTAGCCCTGCCTCTACCCTGGCAATTAAAAAATAAATAAATAAATTTCAAAACAACTTGGCACAAAAATGATCTTATATTGAGTTCCAGCTCTAAAAATATAAAATAAAGCACTATTCAGAAGGACACCACAAAACTTGTTTCTGTGGTTGTAAGCTGGTAAATGTTCACTAGACACAGATTTAGACTCCAACAGA
>OMNW01035386.1:0-13238 GCA_900303245.1 Selene dorsalis | reverse complement strand
AGTAGATGTAAGTTTAAGTTTTTTTTTTTTTTTTTTTTTATTAGATAATTAAATTTCTGTGAGAGAAAATCAAATAAGACACTAATTATTTTTCAGAGGACAGTGTATTTTCTGTCTTAAAACACGACTGTAATAGATCTTTAACAAATCTTAAATAAACGGTTATATTTAATAAAAGACAATTAACTTTGATGCAGGATTTAAAATGAGTGAATGTCTGAATCGCAAAATGCAATAAACATGGTTCATTAGCACAAAGGATTTGAGACAGAATATCATTGTACAGAACAAGAAAACACTTGAAGCTACAGCAGATAGTTAGAACTATGAGTTTCAATTGACAATTCATTTACATTCAGAGGAAGTAATCCTCACACTTGTTGAAAGGAAATGAGAAATCACCATTGTTTCAGAGTCTCATGAGCTGGGCTGTCACTTTCCCACTGGACCTCACCATTCAGTGATGGAACACAATACAAAGGGCACCAAGCCCCATATGAGCTCTACTAAATGGTTTAATCAACTGCATTTAAAAGGACAACACACAATTTTATAGTGATATATATAAAGATATGTACACACACACAGTCTGTGTGTGTCTACTCACAGTGAGACCCTGCTGGTTGGATCTGTGTAATTGTACTTTCATTGTTCTGCCATTTGCTCCAACATGTGTTCAGCAGCTCAGGTATCTCACCAGTCGAGGTGAACTGGGGATCAAGAGAGCGTCCTTCGAAACTTACAGCAACTTAAACACAAAAAACAAAACCCTGCCCCACTCTTTAAAAAGCAAATGCCCCTTGTTTGGCATGCCACGAAGTGCAGCAAATACACACTATGAGCGCATCTTGTCTCAATCATTGGTTACTTAAACACAGTAATTGTTCTCCTAGGAAGTAACAGGAAAGGGTAACACATAGCTCAATAACACTTCCTCTCTAATGTGCTTCGCTCCACTGATTATCCCCCATGATGACACTATTACTCTTCTCCCCTGGCAAAACTGATAGACGACAAATTGACTGCATAAACTAAACCTCAACCCACCAGTACGCACATAAAACCTGTGCTTCCGAGCCTGTTTTTCAGGGTGTCTTCTGGGGGTTAGTTCTCCAATGGCTAAATGAGCCAAGAAAGTTTTGGGGCTAATTCTCAGTGAACCCTCTGCATTGCAGCACTTTTCTGTTCAAGATGAATCTTTCAGCTTAAAGCATCTGGGCCTACAAGAAGATGGACCTAATGCACTCCTCAGTTTAAACACTGCACTCCACATTTAAGCGCTCCAAAGTATAAAGGCACCGCTGCATGATTCACTCAAAGTGCTCTTTGGAACAGTGGACAGTGTCAGAAAGTCTTTCCAATGGTTGAGTCCAGAAGTCCGTAAGATTTTCCTGGCGGGTGGAGTGGGAAAAAAAAAGATTCATATTTGGAGACCTGGACATATTTTTAAGTCATCCGTGTTGCCTAGTGAAAGCTGTAGGTTAATGTCAAAATTAATTAATTAAAATGAAATTCATTTTATTTAGTTTAGACAAGCTCAAGTTTTCACTATCGTGCGAAGTGGTAGATGGCCTTTTATCTAAAAATAGGAGGTGTATCTTTCACTTTCTCAAAACGAGCAATAAAAGAAATCTCTAGAAAATACATACAGAGACAAGAGCTGTTGGAACAGCATTTAGTCTGAAGTGGAATCTGAAGTTCTGCAGTGTTTCTTTTCTCTTCCTTCTTCAAACAGTTACTTTTGCCAACAGTGTATGCTTCTCTTATCAGATGAGCAATGTTTAAACTTTTCATGAATGGAGCTAATACATAGCTTTGTTGGCTATTCTTAAACCTGGGCACAGCACCAAACGTATTTGGATCGGTAAACACATCTGAAATGTGGGCGGTGTTTCTCTTGTCTGGAACCGGCCTGACCACCTGACCCCAAACCTGACATGCACCCAACACTGAGCTCACGCTGAGGGTGAAAATCAAGTCGCACAAACTAATCTCGCCACAGTGATAACACTATGGACATACAGCACATACACAGATATTACTGATTTGCAGATGCATGTGAGGTTGTCTGTCTCTGCAGGGGAACTGTTGATAATGAAAGATAAAAAACTAAACCAGCATCATCTTTGAAAGGTGAAGAGAGGGGTTGATATGACTGTTACGGCCCTCAGCCTGTGGCTGTGTCTTATGTCTGTGTGTTGTGTTATGTGTGTGTTACAGGTTGCTGGAGATGATCGGTGACTGGGAGCACCTGCGCGATGCTCTCAAGCTGATTTACCTGCTCATGCTGTTTTCCTCCCACTCTGTTCGTTCAGTCTGTGTTTCAGTGTGCTCTCCATGTTGTTCAGCAGCCTTTGTCTGAATGCATTAGTGCCTTTCATCACCAAATACAAAAAATGATTTGGCTAGACATGATTGCACTTAATGTTTGAGTTGACTTTGTGTCGGTGACTGTGCTAGTGCCCAGTTTCTGGAAACTAAAAGCGAATGTATTCTCTCAGTTACAGTAAAGGCCTTGAATGAGTTCCAAGAACTTTCCAAGCATGAAACACTGAGAGTCTCAGAGTTGGTTTATCTTCATCTTTGTATTTTTTTTATTAGACATCAAAACATTATTTGGCAGCATGATATGCAGCAGTGTGAAAACAGGATTTTATGGAGACTTGACCTTTGTGCAGTATTTAGATTTAAAGTGCTGTTTAGTTTCTCTTTGACCTTGCCAGCAGAACATTTACCTTGCTGAATTGCGGTATAACTGTTGTGCTGATTTATCAAATGGCCAAACATGAGACCAGAAACAGGGAGATGGGATCACACAATATTTATGTTGGTGGACAAGTACACAAACGTTTATACAGTGTATACACCGTAAAAGTGCCACAAATGTAAAGGCGTGGTGTAAATATATAACTGAGTTTTATACTGTCAAATAGGCACATGGGCGTGACAAACTAAAACAACACAATCAGGAGTGTCTGTAATAAAATACGGTTTGTCAGCTGCAGACCTCACGTACAAATGAATGTGTGTCTCCTAAATTTCTCACTACACATGAACAAAGCCAGTGCACACATTAGGAGAGCTATGTGACTGACTTGACACTGAGGATGCCTTCCTGATCTCACAGAGGAAAACCATGGAGCAGAAGCCTCTCTAAACACTGCTCACCAAAGAAAACATTATGATTATCTATTGATTGCACTCTGATTGGTGCGGTTTGACTTGAGAGGGTTTCATTTAGATGAAGACTGCGAGTAACTGCAGTCCTTTGCAGTCACCTGCGATCTCTCCCATATGCCACAGCACCATAATGATTTCATGCCCCAACGAGTTGCTCATTCTGTTGAAAAGAAATGCGTGTTCCCTACAATTTATTATAAGCTTCCATTTTACTGAACAAACGAGCACAAACACTACCCCTCACACCTTGGTCATTGTATCATAATCAGGTTTTTGACCATGAAATAATGCCATTTCCAGGGACTTCACTAGAGAGCTCCTAAAAATGTATTGCAGAGAAATCACTTTTTTTTTTTATCACTACTATTACTAGATGATGAAATACTCTAAGTAAAACAAGACCAGTTCATAAAACTATGTATAATTAGTGCTAAATCCAACTTTACAAAGCTGTGTCAGAGGAACGCACCCCCTTTTCTGTCCATTTATCTCTTCATCTTTTAATGGTTTAGTTGATGAGCAGTGTGGATGGAAACATACTTGTATCTCTGGTACCACAGTACAGTGACATGTCAATAGAGTAATTACGATGTCTCATAGATTCTCAAAAGAGCAATGATAATTAGGATTTAGAAATAAAACACAAATATGAGGGAGGCTCAATACTCCAGTAATTACTTAGCATGTTTTTGTCACTGCGATCGTGCTCTCTATTAACCTCAGCTCACCTCTGACCTTTTAAAAAGGCTAACAAGGATTAATCATGCAGGGGGCTGAGGATAAGGCTGGGCTGCTATATTTTTTGTGCCGTGTAAAATCAATTTTAGCTGTCATCTTAAGAAATGCAGTATGTGTTTAGTACAAATATGTAGATATGTATTTTCTACAAACTAGCAATTACACTGCAGCATTCCTGAAGTCTGAGTGTACAAAGAAAATCTGAGTTCATTAATTCAAAGTGGACGCTAAGCATTCTTACAGAGGAGTGATGCAACAGAGGGTCTGAATGTTTGGGACTGGAGGCAGAAAGCCAAATGGTTTCATGCTCACTCAGTGGCCGTGCATGTTAGCACGCTGGTTGCCAGTGGCACTCTCCACAGGGTAAAGAAGTCCTCAGAGTGCAATTCACTGCTGCCTTTCAATTTGCATGTTATTTAGTTGCTTAGTCACATGACTTTCTCAGTCTGTTACATCGTATGTTATCTCCTCTCAGAGTTTTCAGAGTCTTTAGAGTTTCAAATGCTGATCAGATGTTGATCTGATCATTTGAAAAAATCAGAAATTGTATATTTTTCTATATTTTCTTTCCTGTTTGATGTCGATCTGATGAGGCATTTGATTAAATTTACAAATTAATTATTCAAAAAATTACAGTCTCAAAACAAGTGAATCCTCTAATTACAGGAATAATTAAAACAAGAGAGTCATGCTCTTACAAAATGAGAGATGTATCAATAAGACAATTAAAATACCAATCAAATGGTATAATGTTGCTTATGTTGCTGCAGATAAATCTCTTACAGACTTTATCCTGGCCTGTGTACATTTTTGTTCAGGATATCCAGATGCAGCAAGCGGAAAATTTAGGGGTGCACACTGAACCGACTTGCAAAGCAAATATTCACATTTCCTTTTCATTCACGATCCTCACACACATTGGCCTGCCACCTGTAATGACACATACCAGATTCTGAGTCGTCCTTCCATGTTTCACCAGTGTTAAAAAAAAGGCTAATTTACCAGTTGCACATGTGCAAGTAGATTAAAAATTAACTTGAGCTGTCTCAAATTTTAGGGGCAAAATGCCCCCATTGAGGGGCAGTCTGGAGCTCTGAGATGGTTCCTCTCCTGTCAGTGATCACACCAGTAACAACTCATCTGTCCTCATCATTCCTCCAAATTACATGTATAGAGTTTTTTTTTCCTGCTATTTCCCCATGAAAGAATCCCTCCATGACCAAAAAATAGCTTGGATCTCATTCTCCACCTTTGCCACATTTTGTATTTGAGGACTATGAATATGTAAATTAGCTTTGCGTCTATCTCCACCCACCCTCTGCTGCTTGCACACAGCTCCAACTCTACTCAAACACACAAACCTCCTGTCCTGCCTGTTTGATCTTACACTACTCAAGGGGTGTGATAATATAGAACTAATTCAGGCACACATGATTGAGCCAGAAACTGACTCTCAAGACAAAGACGCTCAAATAGCACAGGGTTTTATTTTTATGGCCAATATCATGTTGCTAGTTTTAAATAAACCTTGGTCCTGATCAGCAGCTCTGACTTAATCAATTTAGCCTGTAAAACAAAGACAATGTAGCTGCTCCCTGCTTCTCCTCTGATACTCCGCAGAAACAACAAGGGGCATCAAAGGTGTGTTGTGATGAAACAATATGGGAATCCACACACAATGAAGCTGATGCACCAACCCTCTATACTCTGCTATGTCTGCTGACCAATTAGATTAAAGTGTCAAACTTTATACCATACAATTTTTGTAGTACTGATTGCCAGAGCTGAAATGCATTGAACTGCATTATCCAAATTAGCATTTGATCTGTAAAATCACTTAAAGTGTTTGCAAGTGAATTTTTTGCATTAAGGGATAAAGGGGGCGAAGGTTTTCCCCCACCACGGTTGAAGCATGTATGCTTTTGGTGGGAATTGGGGAATTGCTGTGTCTTTGTAAATACTATTATGACGACAAGGTTTAGACCTGCTCCGTTTGACACATCCCTTGAAATAACTTCTGTTGTGCAACTGGCACAGTATAAATTAAAACTGACTTGGCTATGGTGAAATTACAATTTCATTTTTCAAAAGCGAGGGTCCAAGGTTCAGACTGTGTCAGGTTCATTGCATCTTTTGAAAATATCGTATTCTATTTCGATAATGTTGGAAAACTTCATTAAGCTTAGGAAAAATTTTCCCAAGTGTTAAAAAGGTTTTTAATGCAGTTGGCTCTTGTGAATGGTTACAAGATTAATACGACTTACATCTGAAGAAAACTATGGTACTGTGCTGTGTCAATTATTTTTGTGCTTCAAAATAAGAGTTTCCATACATTCCTCTTTGCCAGCAATTTGACAGCCTTGTCTAAGTATGAAAAATATATCAATCTGGCAATAAAATTATGAGGTTACCATAAAGCCTCATATCTATTTTCAAAACTGCAACAAGCTTAATTTAATCCTCATTAACACTATGGGCAGTCTAAATCAAAAAAATATCATGAAAAACTACATTTATGAAAACTAACCACCAAGTGTCACACTGTGTCTGAACTCTCCATTAACACATCTATTCTGGGATTCAGTTATTGCAGTTTTACAATCCAAATTTCTTAGTCCAACCAAATAATTAGGCCATCATTCACCAAAATTTAGCACAGACTACATAGTCTGTATGCCTCCTGAAGCCTGGGACATTGTCATGAGGACAGCACAGCTACTGTCTAGGGACATGTCACTTGTCTTTCGTCTCCCTAGTATATTCTCTGTGTGTCTAATGATAAACCCCCAAAATCACTGCCAGTATGTTACACAAGTGAAAGGAATCTAAGAATCTATATACAATAAATCAATTTATTCAACATGGCATATACACACTTAATTTTCACCTACATGATGTTAACAAAACGTTTTAATAGTTAATATTAGTTTGAAGGCAGCACAGTAGAAATATAATTGAAGGAGGACAGTAACCAATTAAAAGCAAGCCTGACCACAGGTAGAATAACAACAACTTCCATTGTCTTTTTTGCACCAATAAACAAAACTAGGAGTGCGTGTGTCATATTTTTCTTTCTGCTTCTTGGGGGGGACGAAAAAAAAAAAACTGACCGCCATATTGGATTTGATCCAAATAATCCATCAAGACATACATGGACCCATCCTCAATGACAACATGTATGACGGACATTTCATATGTCAGTCATTCTGGCATTAACTTTGGCTTCTGGAAATTGAAATGGCCATTTCCCTTTATTTTCTGACACTGACTAATGGTTTAACATATTAAATATTATTTAGTAACAGAAGTGTAAACTGCAGCATAATTAAGAATGGAGCTACTAGGAGTACAAGCCTATGGCAACAGTATGTCTCTGGGAGAAAGAAATACAACCTCCTCTATACACCCTCCAAATCAATTCCATAATGCAAAGAGCACCAATTAATGTCAGTAAATTCTGGCAGAACGCATGTTGTTGTATAAATTAAACTTTGTAATGAATAACTGTGTCAGACCTGGAAAACACAGTCTAGTTTGCCCAGTATCTGCGTGTGGGGAGAGAGTATCAAATTCAGTGAATCATAATAACAATATTGTGGTTGAAAGATGTACTTTTTCTTCTTCACTGGCTCAGTCGCTCCCTCCTGTAGTCTGCACTCTCATCATCAGTTGTGTCTGAGTCAGGACCTCTTGTTGGCTTGTTCTCTGCACCAGCTTCCTCCTCTCTCTCCTCATTTTGTTTTTTTAAAATGATCAGCTATACGCCGTTTCATCTTTGGAGCACAGCAACAGCTAAATAGATTGTTTCATGCGTTTCATCATGATGAAAGCGCAGGCAGGGAAAGTGCAGGTAGGGAGAGACGAGCTTAGCCAGTGAAAATAAAAAAAAGCACCACGTACCTGCCAACCTTAAAACCTTATGGCAAAAAGGTGTAAGCATATCTATTACTATCACATCCCTGTTGTCAAAAAAACTTAACACTTCCATCCCTCAGAGCATCTTCCTCCAACATGAGCACTTCATGTTATTTTGATTCTAGGGATTTACCTACTTATCGTATTTTCATTTTTTTGTTTCCATTTCTGCAGACTGTGCAGAATGCATATTAGGAAAGTCTGGCCATCTCTGTTGGTTTGACTGCAATAATTTATATTATGTATGCTATGGGGCTGCATTATATTGGAAAAAACTCACATCGTGATTTTTTTTGTTCTTTCGTTGTATATTGCAATGTTAAAAATCCCCCCCCCCCAGCTGTTTGGATCAGCGGTGTCTAAAAGAGGCGGAGTGATACAGTGCATTACAGAGCCGGTCTGTGTGAAGGAATACTGACCAAGTTGTATCATATGTAGCTGTATAACGTACACTTAAACAGGTGTATTATTTTGTGACTGGACTTCTTAAGCCAAGTAACGGTGCATTTTATTGTCAGTAACAGTCGTAACAGCCATCACTGCTTATTTATCGCTCATCTTCGGCGTGGTGTGAGGGACAGCATGTGCATGGGGGGGGGGACTGACCGCTCAGAGTGAGAGCGAGCGAGTGAGAGAGAGCGAGAACAGAGCAGAGCAAGGAGCTGGCTCAGAGATGTTTTTCTGAAGGAAAACAAAAGTTTACATGTTCTAAAAAATGAGAAAACATTGCACATCCTGCGATGTGACCATTGCACATGCGCACATCGCCATGACGATGTTCAAACGACACATCGTGCAGCCTTGAAAGTTATGTTTTACCATTTGTAACACACTGACATCATAACTTAATTACTTATGAACAAGCAAGAACCTTTGTAAATACAGATTAACATTAAATTAATTCACAACCTTAAATTTCCACATCCTCTCCAGCCCCCAAGGAATTCAAAGTGTAGTCCACACTAAAGGAAGTTCTTAGGTATTTCTGTCGATACATACATACATATCACAATCTAGCCACTGACTTGTGAAATAAAACTACACATTGTTCGATCGCGCCTGTTCTCAAACATCATTGGTCAAACTCTACTTATTCTTAACAGGCTTAACGTTTGCTGGAATAGGGCTGAGTACTAGTTTTTTGTGTATTTGAGAGCCAAGTTGTACCTGTGTAATTTAATGTCAAAATGCACGCAGGTTGGAAGGTCTGGTACCACTTTCAAAAACGATGGCTAATGCAGCACTCATGCTGGGAAGGCAAAAAAAAACAAACAAACTAGTGATCATCATGCAGTCACACAAACAGGTGCATGTGAAATTTTAACTAGCACACTCTCAAGAAATGGTCATGTACGTGACAGGCAAGTTTCTGGTAAATTGCAAATTGTACAGCAATTGTAGAGCATGAAAAGTTGTCATTTTCACTGAAAAAGAAACTACTTACATAGGACTACCAATGATTAGAGACAGACAGCATAATTTCACACAACTAGTGTTTGTGGAATCAGAGTGGCAGGAGAGAGGAGAAACATGAAAGCAACTCTTGAATAAGAAAATAAAAAATAAATGAAACAAAAAAAAAAACTCACTGAGGCAAGCAATAACAAACCCCAACCCTGAAAAATAATTACAAATCAATTGAACGGAGATTGAAAGCTTAGACTTGAATGGGGAAGAAAATGAAATGATTCGATATTGTTTTTTTGTCTGGTAGTTTTTTCCCACAGTAGGCTATTGTCAAAAAGGGTTAGGGCCCTCTCTTTCATGATCAGGAAGTGGCTCTTAAGAAGCCTTGCACAGTGTTGTGTTTTGACAACACACTGTGGCATTCTTGCAAAAAAAGCCCAAAATGCAAGCGTTATACAAGTGTAAAGGTAAAATTCCCTGAGGTTATGCAACTTTAACTAGAATGCTTATTTGGTATGCAGTAACTTTATTTTTTAATTCAAATGAGTGTGTCTGGTACAGTATGTGTGTTGTTGTTTGTATGAGAGAGCTGAAAAGCGTAGAGAAGAGATTTTAGGACTAGCCGTGTCTGGTTTATGTAGCTGTTTTGTGCAGTTTCTCAGATGGACATAATATACAGAAGAAGCACTTAGGTTCCATCTTCCTTCCATGTAACTGAACTCCGGTCGACTTGTCCTTTCCTACACCTCTCTGGCTTTTTCTCCTCACTTGACTTTAATAGCACGGTTTCTGTCTGCTATTTGTTCAAAAGCTTGTGTATTACATTGGTACAATAAAAAAAGTGAGTGACCTTGGGCTATGGTACATTGATTTTTCAGACTTTACTTCTTGACTGCATAAAAGCTTTCTCATGTATGTTATAGAGACAACAGAAGACTAGCATACATTATTCACAGTCGCTCATTCCGGATCTCTGATGGTCGGGTGTTTGAACTGGAAACGCTGTTTTGTGGATCAACGTGTAATATTTAAACTGGGATATTGGATAGAGAGTAATGACACAGCAGATTTAGCACAAATGCAATTTGTCCAATTCTCATATTTTGATGTAAGAATGCAAACACGAAAACCCTGATTATAATACACATTTTAAAAGGAGCGCTCTGTTCCACTGCACTTGGCAGAGGTTTCCTCTTTCCATTTACTGAATCACTTGGCGTACAGGGTTACTAGGTCCCACTGGTGCTTAGGGAACAAGCCCAATTCATCTCATGCTGTACTTTACATAGGTAAGGCAATGTGCATCATTTACATTTACACTTATGAGAACAGTTCTTTATAATATCAGAGCCAAAAAATGTCATATAAAACCAAGGAATTGCACAGTCTTGACATTTCAACCATTTGGGTCATTTTTGGAGTTTGCCACTGTGCAGTATTACACCAATTAATAGATGGCAGGTGAGACATTGAGTACTTTTATCTAACTTCTGTGTCCTCTGCTGACTGAACAGATAGCTCACAGCAGAGATTATCAGGCTTCATTGGAGGTAGATGAAGCATTCAGAAAAGACTTATTTGGTGTTTTTTTGTTTATTTTTTTCTCTATTTTTTATGAAGAGAAGCAGATAAGAAAAAAATACATCTAAGAATTGCATGAGTGACATGAAATATGTTTGATCAATGCAACAGTTTAAGGTATTGAGAACTCAATGTGTACTTAGACAGATGGATTTGTATAACCATATTATGGCCATGTTCAAAAAGTCAGTGTCACCTATGTAGATGTCAAACCGTGTGAACACGAAAGCCCATGTGACATTTAATACTGTTTTCTGCACTGTGTGGAAGGAGCGTACGGCTGCAGTGAGAGGATGTGCCAGAGACAGGAAATGAACAGGCTTAAACTCAAATAAACTGACTTTGAGGAAGCTTTTATCTTTTCAGAACGGTTCTTGCTTTAGGTAGAAAGCAGATGTGTATTTCCGAATAAATTATAAAGGCAGAGCAAAGGAGAAACAACAGAGCTTCAATGGTTCATTGAAGGGACAGAAAATGTTTGCAAATTTATAGTGCAAAGTGCCAAATAAGCTATGGCACAAACTATCTGACAAATTGCCTCCAGAAATTTGGAAATAACCACTGACACAGATCTAAATAAATGTTCCTGATTGTCAGTGTATTTGCCTGGCCATGCACTCCATCTGTTCATAGACAGGTGTTTCAGGGGGACCTTTGGTGGCATTTTACACCGTACAATATGAGACTTCAAAGTTATTTTTAGCCGTCCCCAATGGTCCCTAGATCTTTGCTTGTCAGATTTGCTTTCAAAGTGATGCATTTAAAAAGCATGATTCTCAGGCACAATGTGACACTATAGGGTTCACTAATCTAAGTACTCTTTTATTTTCAGAGAAATTTGGTTTTCCCATGCTTTGCATAATCAAGAGCTCTCTTTACTGATGCAATAACCATACCCAAGTTTATACCCCTTTTCTTCTGAAGATACCACTCTGCATGAATGGTCCTTACTGCAGGTTTCACAATACCTTGCAAAATGCTCTCAACTTATGAGAGTTTGTGGTTTTTGCTGACGTTTCTATTTTTGTTTGTGGCTTTGTGTGGGTTTGACAGAAAAATAATACACAGCGAGCAAACTCTTAATAACACTAATGAACATTGACAAGGCAACAAGGACGATTATCTTTGTACTAACCTCATGGGAACAGTGAGAGTTGGTTGCCAATAGATAGGTTAAACAAAACAAAAAGCATCTTGGTTTTGTTTTTCTGAATGAAACTGTGCACAGCAAGAAACGTAAAGTTTTAAAGATAAACTCATCCGGTCAGCCATCTGTCCATTCAACTCAGTCCCATCAAGCCATCCATGCTTATGGTCATCCAGCTGACTCCTGTTAGTCAGTTATCCATATAGATGAATCAGACACAACATTAAAAGTTCAAAAACTAATTTCCAGTTTTAATATTGTGGCTGAGCGGTGCATATATCTCTGTCTATCCTGCTGCCTGTCCATGGATACGTCAATCCAACTTATGTCTGTCCATCTGTCCACTGGTTCGCCTTGAAACTGTCACAAACAGGAATCTGTCAGTCTGTCTGCCAGTAAGTCTGGTCCCCTAACACTGATGCACTCTACAAAAAGGGGCAGAGCCGTCTCTAATTCCTAAGGAAGCTCAGATCACTAAACATCTGTAGTCAAATGCTGCAGATGTTCTATCAGTCTGTGGTGGCAAGTGTTTTATTTTATGCTGCAGTCTGCTGGGGAGGAAGTTTGGGGAAAAATCAGGCAATGAGAGTGGATAAACTTGTTAAGAAGGCTGACTCTGTGATTGGAGTAAAGATTTTCTGTGGGGAAGTGGTGGAGAGATACACAATGAGGATGGATGGAGGCCATCCTGAACAACACGGATCATCCACTTCATAACACCTTGATGGATCAAAGAAGCAGCAGTGGTGGACGGCTCCTCTCTCTTCATAGCAGGACAGAGAGATACAGAAGATCTTTTATACCCACAGCCATCAGGCTTTTTAATTCTTCTGCATTTCCCTTTGGGATTAATAAAGTAATTCATATTTGTATATTAAAATCACTCCGCCCAGCAGCCATTGCTGGAATATAGTTCCTGCTAGGGTTAGGAACAACACGGAATATGCAAAAACATGAAAAGGGTCAATAGTAATAATGTGACATGATTATTTCAGCGTGGTGAATGTGCAGGTCATAACTTGTCCAGGAGAGCGTTTTGGAGTCGTTGGATTGTGTATTTGATGAGTTTTGAGGGACATGGGACTTTGTACCGTTCACCTCCATTGTGTTCGCTGAACAGCTCGTGTCTCTGCCCTGCAGATCTGAAAACAACATGCACCGATAAATTAAAGGTAATGATCCTACCCCTATGACTATAGGAATTATGGCAATAGGTTTAGGATTTGCCAAAAATGTTGAATTCTCCCTTTAAGTGCAGCTATTTTGATTT
>OMNW01035385.1:0-13317 GCA_900303245.1 Selene dorsalis | reverse complement strand
TTTTGAATTGAATTACTGACATAAACAAATTTAAGATGCACCTGTATATATATCACTTATGACCTAATGTCTTTCAAACGCAGTATTGAATTCAGGACTTCATCACCTCCAGCTGCTCATGTTTTATATAATTTAAAAAATATATATAAATATATATATATTATCTTGAATGCTTAAGGATTGCACTTCACTACATGAAGTGTTAGTTAATACATTATGTTAACTACACTCCTTTTATAAAGAGGTCCATTGAATCTACATTGAAGATAGTTACTCACAGTCGGCCACACAGATGATCCCAGTCCAGAGCAGAAGGATCTTGAGACCACAGATACCTGCCATTTACAGGAGTTAGAGTGTGTGAGGCTAGGCAACATACAGTGTGGTCTAAATGGCAGAAAGTCACACTTGTCTAAGAAGATGTGCGTTTGATGTTATTGATGGCTTGGAGGAAAAACTTTAAACCTCAACTCTAGTTTCCAGTTAAGTGAGCGGGACTAGTGTAACACCCAGGACGTACCAGGAAGCTTCATTTCTGCTTTACCACCGTGCACAGGAAATGTTCTCTTATCTTAACCCAATTTGATTTTCCTGTTAGTTAGTCAGTCTATTAACATGCACTGTGCATGCTGTCTTAATGCATGTTTCTTTAATCACAAACTAACTGATCTATTTAAGCACTAATAACAATATTAATGAGGTTTGGCTAAATCTGCCACAAAACATATGATGGACAATAGATTACAGTGAGGTAATAGCAGCTGTTTGCATTTAAATTTTAAACTTGAAAAACATTATTTGTTATTTATTAACACATGAAATGTCATTTGTCTGTAGTGTTTTTAAGAATATTAAGAATCCCATATTACTCCTTCCTGTTTGTGAGTGTAAATGACGAGTATCAGTACCAGCTTGTACTTTAAAACACACTAACAGCTACAGTGCGTTCGCACGAAACACAGAGTCTCTTTTTTTTTCTTTTTTCTTTTTTTTTGCCTTTTTTCTCTACACAGTCTACACAAGAAAAACATTTGCTCCAGAAGTGAATTTCTTCATTTGTACAGTTTCATTAATTTCTTCAGTGCTGTTAGTGTGTTTGAGGTCATTAGTTGAGTGTTTATGGTCTCTTTCCTCCTTGTGTCCCCTGAGCATCCCCTCCCGCCACAACCTCACTCCATTTTGTAGGTTCCCTCCACACCCACCCACCGAACTAAGCTGTCCCTCTGGGTCCTTCAAATCCCTGTTGGTCGGCGAGCAGTGGGGGTGGCCACTGGCTCTCTCCCTGTAATGAACTCCACAGGGACTGCTGTTCGGTCTCATCACAGCAAAAATTGCTCCCATGGAGCCCTGAACACAGTGAAAACAAACACAAGTAAATATCTGGAATTAATACATAAGTTGTTCTGTGCTTCTCAGCATCCACAGCCCCTCCCTCAAGGACTCCTTTACGTGAAAGCATAGATGCTACATTTTGGGTGTAATAAAAAAAAAAAAACATTTTTGAAAAAAAAATTTAAGCTGCATACAGGTTTTTTTCTGTGCTTTGCTTTACATCCCAAATCCATGCATACCTAAGTCCATCTTGTGGTGAACAGTCCTCACTGCAGTTTTCTGTCCACTGCTGATTCCATGTAAATGCTCCATATACATTATTTGCTCTGTAGAGGAGCTTTCTGAAATGTCAGTATATCAGTAACAAAATAAAAAAATAATAAATGTTCCTTATTTTTTCTTTCTTTCTTTCTTTCTTTTTTTTTTTTTTTAGATTTTTCCAACCTCATGTTTTCTCTAATAAGCAGATACAGAGATAAACTGTATATGTCAATACTGATGAAAAGCTGTTACATTTCACTTTCAAGTTTCAGTACTTAGTACTAACTTAGATAATCAACTAATATTTTAGTGTAAATGTGAAATCAAAGCCTGCTGCAGAGTGACATGGCGCCCTCTGTATTTGTGGGCGCTCACATTTGACCTTCTGTGGAACAACAACACAGAAAAGGGGAGAAGGCCTGCCCTCGTTCTTTGCGAAGGGTTTGAGCTGAAAGTCATCATGATTTTAAGGTGCTTCAGAAACGCGGAGTTTGTGTTTAGATTAAAGGAAGGGTGTGAAAGAAACAGCAGATTTATTCTCTCGGCTCATCACTTGTCCCGGGCGGTCTGAGTGTTCGGAGGCATAAAAACGGGGCCATTCCAGAGGACATTGAATTTTTTTTTTTTTCTTTTTCGTTTGTTTGTTTTGTTTTTAGAAGCCTGGAATATCAATATTTTTTTTTTGCACATTTGAAATAGCTTGTGGCGCATGCTTGGCAATGGCAGCCCAAGCATCAAACATATTAGTTTGCTGGGAGAGAAGAATCACCAGGGACAGTCTCCAAACACAAGCGGGAACAGCAGCACAGTCCTGTTCATCATTTGAAAGCTGCTATTGTTTGAACTTGAGTAACTTTAAACAGGTTAAACTCATATTTAGAATGAAACAGTTGTCTTGTAGGCCTGCTCGCTTTTCAGGTTAGAATATTTGTCAGCCGTTGCTCTCCAGGGAAAAACCCTGTGAGGTTCAGGTAGAGAAAAGACGGTCCCTGCAGTCATTTATCAGTTGGAAGCTACACCCAGCAGGCCGCAACTGGCGTCACTCATCAGCACTGTTTCTGACATACCAACATATGTGAAGGCAGGCACACACACAGTAAACACCACACATAATAAGCATGTGTACACACACAAAACACTGGTGTAATGAGTGACTCTTGCTCTGCATGTCCTTAATCTGCAACCACCAGGCCAGCACAGAGGGGGCACAGTAAAGTACAAGCAGCCTGCAGTGAGCAGAGCCAAAATAAAAAGCAAAGTGGCTCACTAAACCCGTCAGGGGCTCTTAAAAGGCACGCACTGCTTCTCCCTCGTCTGTCCAGCAGCCCTACAGGAGGTTTATAAAACACTGCCCCGCAAAACTAAACTGGGAAGCATCGGCCCAGCCTTCCGGAACAGGCGTTTTCACAAACTGTAAACTATTGGAAACGTCTGTCCGTCTTAAACGTGTTCAAAAGAAACCCGATCCTCAGATCGAGGCTTTACAGGTGGCTGGGGGTGTGTCAGATGTAGACAGCCCTCCCCAAACACACACACACACACACTAGCTGGTTTTTACTTCCTATGTGAGACTCTGTTGCCCCACCTCCTCCCCTCTCTGTGTTGACCAGATTACAGCGTTTAAATAGAGAAAGATGTCAGGTCTGGTCTGAGGGGGTGAGTGAGACGGAGAGAGAGAAGCAGAGAGACGCTGAAGAAGAGTGAGTATGTACAGTACATATTGAAAGCAGGAATGTGATGGTCACTGTGAGCGCTCCACTCATTTGCCTCATTCACAGTTTGACAGTGACAAACAACAACATGAAGATAATAACATTTGACTTTAAAATTAGAATTTAATCACATCAGTTCATTTGCTTTCCTTTTCTAAACAGAAAAAGCCACTGCATTAATAACAGCATTCAGCTCCCAGTGAAGTCCATAAAATCCACTTGCAGCTGTAAATGAATTAATTCTGGACCTAATTTGCATAATTCAAATTTGATCATCGAAACATGTAAGCACAAATCAAATCCTAAGATCCAGCTGACATCATGCTGAGTTAAAAACCAAGTTTTATTTATCGATGAGTGATGTTTCAGATTTTATCACGTTTGTGTTCTTGGACAAAACTCTGAGATTTTTTTCGGTGATAAACATCAGGCAGGTTTTATGTCCTCTTAAGTCTCCTTTATTTCAACCGTATGCCAGACTTCCGAAAGGATTTCCCTCACTGTCACAGGCACATGTGCTCGGCTCTAGTAAAATAAGCACTCTGGTCATAAACTTGCCAATGAGCTGTCCCCAAATAACCACATCTGTCAGCTCAACTTAAAGAGGCCCTAAAGAGTCACTTTTAAAGATGAAGGGACCTCTCCGGCTGCACACAGACTCAGTCCGAGCAAATTCTCATCTCGGCCACGAAACAGAAAAGTAGGCAACGTGAGCAATGATCATTTGAGATACAGAAAATGATTCTCCTGGCGTTTCACACAAAAAACATAGTTCAAAAACATTTTCAAACATTAAAAACATCAACACTTTTTTCATTAGTGTGATAAAATATATAGTGAGATGGTTCTGTCTGAGTTGATCATATTGTAGTTGTTGTTAAGCTAACACTAATGCAACGTTATGTAATAGTGCAGTTTCTCTCTAATTACCGTGGTGCTGGAACTGACTCCTTTTTATTACCAGCCAAGTTAAATTTAAACCATCACACACTTGTGCACAACTTGAGCTCACAGGCTGTTGCTGCATCTCACCTCATAACAGTAAAACGCGGTACAATAAACTGATTGCCGGTCTCAAATTTAGGCCGCGCAGTCTGCGGCTCCAGAGTGATTTAAACGCAGCTGCCGTGAGATGAGCTGAGGCCCTCGTGCGCAAGGGAAGAGGAGCTTTGTATGAGAGTGTTATGTACGAGGAAGAGAGGGGGCGGGGGCGGGGTGGTGGTTGTACCTGGCCGTCCTGCGTTTGCTTGTTCCCACGGTCCTTTTCTGTGCTGCAGCCAACCCCCTCCCACCTCTCTTGTGCCCAATCCCCCCTGCCTCCTGAGCACACTGACTGTACCTCCTCCTCTGACATTCTGGAAACAAAATGTCCTCCTTAAAACTCAGGTTTAAAGGTTGCCGAGGAGGGAGGAGACTCTGTCTTCTTTTGTTCTTCTCCATCATTTGTTTTGTCTTCTTCCTGTAATGTCCTCCTCCCTCTGTCCTCTTTCCGAATCTTACACAGTTTCCCCCTTTTTCCTTCCGGCTCCCGTTTCTTTTGTCCTGGCTCAACTACACATCTTGTCCTTTTCTGTCTTTTGTTGACTTCTGTTGGATTTCTGTTGCCTCATAATTTAGCCTCGTAATTGTTTTTTTTTCTTCTTTTTTTGAGGAATTTGACTTCTTCTTTCAGTCTTTGCTTGCTCGTCTTCATCACTTCTGTCTCCTTCCTTTTGTCTTTTTTCATGTGCTTTCTGACATAATATTGTCCTTTTCTGTTCTTTTTGAATTTTTCCTCTTTCATTCTGCCTTTCCCTATTTTGTTTTGTCCCCTTATTCCTGTCATGTCCTCCTTTGTATTTTCTTTTTTCTCTTGCCATCTTCTCTCATATCCACCTTTGCTGTTTCCCTTCAGTCTCATTCTCTTCAAACAGGTTGGTTTTGGACCGGCCCATTCTCTTGTCTTTTTCTGCCCCCCTTTGTTTTCTTTCTCCTCTGTCCTGTTATATTTTAGCTTTCTCTGTTTTATGTCTTTGTTTTAGGTTCTGCCATGACATTTACTATCTGTCCCCATCTCTTTGGTTTGCCCTCTCCTGTCCCTTTTGGGTTTGCGTTTTTCTGTCCTTTTCCATCTTTCCACCCTCTGTTCGTCTCCTTGTCTCTGTCATGTTTTGCTCAGTTTTCCTTCCTAATATTTCTTCCCTCAGTGTTCATTGTTCTGTCCTGTTTGTTGTCTTCTGTCCTGTCCTAACCCTCAGTTTTGTCTTTTTCTGTGTTCATCTTTCCCGTCTTACTGTATATATTCCCTCTTATGGTTTCTTTTGTCCTGTCTCCTTCTGTCTTGACTTGTCCTCTTCCATCATTTTCTGTCTTGTCCTCATCTCATCTCTGCCGCTCTACAATGTTGTGTGTTCTCTGACAGCTCAGAGGAGACACCAAAGCAGCAGGACCCTCCGACTCTCAACACGCACCTTGTTTACGAGTCCTAAACGACTGACAGCCCCGCTGGAGCCTCCTGTGTCAGAGCGGGGGGGAGCGGTGGATCTACTTGGGTTGAACACAAACACACAAACACTGTCTTATGATGACAGCCCAGATGAAGATGCACAAACCGAGCTGATTATATCAGGGTGCATGAGACCTCACATTTCCAGATTAAGACTGATACTCTGTCCTTGTGGCCACGAGTGTCACACTGCAGAGTGAAAGCATCACATATGTTTGAACACAAATGCACTGTGCGTGATTAAAACCCTGCTGTGCAAAGGGGGATATTTTTGTAAGTATATCTGTGGTTTTATCAGGGGAAGAAGCATGCATACTCTAAGAATTTCATTCTGCAGAGCATGGTTCCCAGAGCTGATGCTTCATTACATATAAACTAATTAGCCCTCTTCTACAGAAGAAAGCTAAGGTACATTCAAAAAGTACTGTGGTAGGATTGTTTGGATAGTTTGGACTAAATAATTTTGTAAGTGCTCTCTGCCACCCAACTAGTGGTGTGACCTCATCGTGCAGTCACATGGTATTCAAGGGTGTGACTTGATCACTCAGTCAGATTACATCCACACCACCGTATTTTCATTTGAAAATGACATTTTAGCTCCGTATCAGGAACGATCTCTGTCCAGACTATCACACCTAAGCAGTCATGTCCATTGAATACGTGTCAGTAAACTGTCTACTCTGTAGTTATTTAATGGCAAAAATACCACGAATGATAGCAACAAAGAGCTGCAGTGTTCAAATGCTGAGTTAAACTGGACAACAACCACAATATGGTCAGTAAGGCTTGTAATTTGCTCTTCGTGTTGCTTTCACTGCTGGTAGTCAATGCTGATAAGATCCAGTCAAGGGACGACTTGCGGTATTTGTTCAAAACAGTGTAATAGCCTGTGTTCCCTTGAAATGTAGTTGAGTAGAAGTATTAAATGGATCTTGAGGAAATGTTCTCATTGTCTTCCTACCACTGCTTTTATGTATCCATATATGAGTTTATATGCTTGTGTACAACTACACTGCAAACCACATACCAAAACTCTTAATTAACACCCTTGTCTGTGCACTGTCACCATGACCAGGAAATGTAACTCTCCCACCTCTCACCAGCCTTTTCTCACCAGTCTGCCTACTTGTTTGCTACTTGTTCTCTAACTTGCTTATCTGCCGCATTACTCTGTGAGTCTGTGTTCTCTCTCCGAATGCTTGTTAAATGTGCTGCCACCCGGTAGTTGAGAACAGGGACAGAGAGAAAGCTAAATTAAAACTGTGTACATTTCTTTTCACAACCTGGCTCAGAAAAGGTGGAACAGAGTGACGTTCTATCAAAGAAAGTCATAAACAAGAACATTTAGGAAGTCACGTCCACAAAGTGGAAGGGGACTGTTTCACTCATTATTTATGAGGCATGCCGGCAGGTCCGAGAAACACAGAGATGTCTCAAAATTAATAGACGTCGTGAACTTTATAACATTCCTCTGTCGCATTGTTGTGGAAGTCAGAGTAGATGTTCGGCACAGAATAAGAATCATATGCATTTATGCAAGTGAACAAACATGAGCCTGGAAGTGTGTTTTGTGAATTTGTTTAAAGGCCAATATTAGCATACAGCGACAGACAGGCAGAGTCCTGACTTCCATTCAAAACCTCTGGTCCACGTTGAGTTCTCCATCGCCAGTCAATCACCCCACACCTCTGAAATGAACCAAGGCAGACATGAGGTGAGCCTTTCAAACCTGGGTGAAAGATTATAACCTTTCAGCCACAACTTCTTCCTGTACGTAGGTAGTGGAGGGGCCTTGGTGAGCAAAAGAGGGAAATAAGAAGATACAAAAGTTAAGAACTTAGAGGCAGAGCAAGTTTTCCTCTCTCCATAGCCTAACCTTTAAGCCGAGTGCCCCCCTGTGACTCCTGGATTTCTGATTAGTTTACAGTATACTCCCAAATCAGCATAATAAAGCGTGTGATGAGGCTGATGAGATCTAACAGTCTGCTCTTGTTTACCCCGCTGCAGCACCAGCTCCTTCTCTGCATGTGTGTGTGTCTGACCCCGAGGCACCGAGTCACTTGATGCGTCTTGCATCTCTCTCTAACACACATTTACACGCACACACATGCGCACACACACACACACACAGAGGGAGAAACAAACACAAGCCCATAAATACATGCATGTGCACACACACACGCACACATACACACACACACACCCTTACACGAGCACTAACACAGACACATGCTGTATCTTAATGAGAGAAGGAGATGGTACTATGAAGGCGACAGCAGAATGAAACCTACTCACCAAGGACTGACCTGTGGTTCAGGGGCGGCAGCAGCTCGGCAGGGAGCTCCTCTCCCAGCGCTGATCAGAGGGCTGCACCGCCGAGGCTGCTCACGCTGACGGCGCTGGAAAAACCAACTGATTAAACGCCACTGTCGCCTCAGCTCAGCTGCTATATGGAAAGAAAGCTTCCTCTCTTTTATATTTTTTTTTCACTCACTGTTTGTTTGTCAGTCTCCTTTGTTTTCTTTGTCCTCTGCCGAGACAGCGGTGCCGGTGGATTGGAGCTGCGAGCGTGAGGGATTTGTGCGTAATTAGCTGAAACGCTCACCCAAGCAAGCACAAAAAGTTAAATTTTAAACTTTTTGAACTATACTCCTTTTTTTTAACGGTATTTCACTGACACTGTGCTTCACTTCCAAGATCAAAACCTTGCTTCATGGTAGAAATATATTTTATTTGAGTCTTTGGAGTACGTGGACAGCAAAACAGTGCTGCCAAACTTGCAAGTCCCATTAACAAGTTGTGCAAGTTGTGCAAACTTAAAATTGTGCAAAGTGCGTGCATGAAAAAAAAACGTCATAACTGTGAGAATATATGAATATATTGATGAAATGTGTGACAGGGAGAGTAATTGGATCCATTGACCACCGTTTTAGAAATTGTGCAGTCCCTCTCTTTCCATTATGTACAAGCATGGAAACTATTTTGGCTCTTTGCTGAGCAGAGATGCTCAGTGACTCCACTGAAACAAAATGTTCAAATGTGCCGTATTTGAGAAGAGTCTGGGCCACATGAAGGGTGTAGGGATATTGTTTTACTTGGTTTTAAAAGTAAATTTGTAAAGCAATACTTTCTGAATATATTACTTCAAAATTATGTTTCTAGATGGAAGTGCCAGCAACTGACTGGTAAAATGAGCCAGATTTTACTTTTTTTTTTAAAAAGAAAAAAAAAGAAAAAGGGCTCAGATGAAAGGATCATTCGATATGTGAAGGATGAGGGATAAGAGGCAGCCCACAGGAGACACACAAGATGATAAGTCTGGGTCAGAGGTTGAGGGCGGCCTGGTTTGGCCTGTCTACCACACCTCTCCATCAGTGGCCAATTCACAGTTCTCTGGACCACTGAATAATGATTCTCTGTCTGTTTGACCATATAAGGTGCGGATGTAACATTGTTGAATGTGGAGACATTCTGGCACAAATAAAGGGTTAGAAGACTCTGCCCATTATCTGTGCCCTCTGGCCTAGTTGGGCGAGTCATCCAAGGATGGGCAGCGACTCTGCCAGCCCGAGGCCAGACTTCACTGACTGCCAGCCCCCTCATGCCACATGTACAGTGTCAGCAAGCCTTTGTTGATTGGTCTGTGTGATAAGAGTGTAAAACATTTATTTATTTTTTGCAATATATCATCACATTCAGTCATTACTATCAATTTATTTGAAAGTTTTAAAAGTATGAGACGTTGGGATAAGAGTTGAGTAGTAATATGTACAGAGGCCTGTAATCAGTCAGCTGCCCTCCACCGACTGCACTCTACCTCTCGCCCTTGACTGCAGTCACAGTTTGGCCGGGACTTCTCTGGCCAGAACTGACAGATCATTGAAGGGCTGGAAGAAAGACAAGATGGGGGTAAACAAAGGAGGATGCTCACTGCCATGCCCTTGAATGACAGAGAGCTCATCTAACAGACAGACAATAGCCACCTTGCATATCCAGCCAAGTCAACTTTTCATTTATCTTCCTCAGTTTTGTCTGCTTTTTTATTTTTATTTATTTATTTTTTAAATATGATTTGAAAGTTAGCCCCTGTCTTTTCAAAGTCACTGTCCACCCTTGCTCCCATTGTGACAGCCAGGAGAGAAGTGAATATCTCTAGGCAAGGGAGAAAGAGAAACTGAGTATTATCTCATCTGGACCCACTGGCAGTAGAAAGTAGTGAGAATAAGAAAGTAAAAAAAAGGAGGGTGACTGGGCAGGAGCAGCTTCGGGAGCGTAGGGAAGCAATGGCTGGCAGCACAAAGGATAGTTCTCCCTCTGTTTTTCAGCTCCATTAATATCTGAGCTCTAGCCTGCATATATCCTCATTCATTATTCATGAACGGACCAGGAAAGAACGCAAGCAGGGAGGAAGGTGGGAAAGCAAAGGCCAGAGATAGTTCCAATCAGTCCTGCTTTAAATGACACTGAGTGACAGAGCCTGGGGTTTTATGGCTCTCTGTTCAAATGAGACACTGTGCCTTGGTAAAAAAAAAAGAAAAAAAAAAAGGAAAAGTCCACATTGCCCCAACATTAATGACCAGCAGGACAAATTAGAGACCGCACCACTTGTAAAGCTAGCTGCCATACTGGGTAGCAAATTTGCTCAAACTAACTTATCATGGTTCTACACAGCAGCTCTGTGTGAACGTTACCGAATACTGTACTAACCTGCACCTGACCTGAACTGAAGAGAGACTGGATACTGTTTCAAGACTTGCAAAAATGCATAGAGCCTTCAATCTAACTTCATTTCTAAGACCTTCAGACATCGCAAAAAAATGTATTTGCATAGATTTGCCAAGTCTGCACAGCACACCTACCGTACACACTGACAGGATAAGTAAATTCAACCCCACAAAAAAAAGCTAAAAGCAACAACAAATTGATCCTATTAAAAAGTAAATAAAGTGCAAATATGCTGTGTAGAAAATGTAATTGCTCGTCTGGATTACGTTCAGGGGCAGCATAGCTTTTGAATGACTGAAGTGCTACAAGCAGCAAAAGCAGCAGAGCCGCCAATAAGCAGTTGGTCTGGATGGCGCGTGTATAAAGTCAATGTAATAAAATGAAATGAATTTCACACCCGTGACTAGGGTTTGCATCCAGAATCACATCTGTGGTCATGTTCAAACAGCACAAGAACTTCACTGAAGGTCAGAGAAAGATCCTTGTTTTGGTTAAATCTAAACATAAACGTAAACCAGACCCTGATTTTTCTACACAAGGAAAGTACATAAGCACGATCATAAAGAAAGAGAGTTGGAGTAAATGGAAACTGAACTGCAAGATCAGATGCTTTGGTGTAAAACAAAGATGTGTGTGAACATTTAACATTTATCAAAACATTAACAGCAGCATATCCTACGTACATAGAAAACATGGTCCGCAATCCCAATCCCAAACCCATGTGCTATAAAACATATCTGCTGGTGCAGTTTAATTGTATAGAAGAGGAGGGAGGGTTTTGTTTTTTTTTACCAATGCCAAACAGTCCAAGGGTTTAGAAAAGCACAGGGAGACAAACTAACACATTCCTGGCTTTGTTCTTTTCTTTGTATTTGTTGACAAGTCAAAAAAGTCAGTTATCACAGGGCTTTCCACTGCAGCACTCAATCCACTGCATCATCCCACACAGTCAGACAACATTCACATTGTTCCCTGCATCCCCAAACTGTTATAACCTGCATAATTAACACATCTGGTACATGACACTGAACGTATTGTTTCATTGTTTGGGAGGAGCTCCGGCCAAATGAAAGGCTCAGCTTTACTCCCATAATAAAACCGTAACGCTTATTTATGAATATATATTTCACGCAGTTCATACAGTATGAACACAGTTCCTTATCTCCCCTGTGTGCTTAAACCAACTTGAATTGAAGTGAATTTGTTGCTAAGTCAGATCAGTGAAGCCGCTGTCCCTCAGGCACTGATGTCGCTTTAACAGTGCCTACCAGGATCATTGTTCAGAGATTAGTGAACAAAAATGAAAACAAGCCTTCGATGAATATGTTACAGTAAAAGGGAATTTATAAGCAGAATGTATAGTAAGCATTTTGTAAAAGACTCAAAAATATTTCATCATCTCATGGGGCATCTGGTGAGTATGCCTTCACTGTCTGTGTGTGTATGTGCGTGTGTGTGTGTTTTCCTGAAGTCTCAGAAATGGTAATGCCCTTAACCCCAATGCAGGGGAGACTTAACAGTTGGTATTGACTTTGTGAACATTTACCATTGAGGATTCAGACTATTCAATTCTATTTCAACTGAGGGCTGCAAACGGAGAGGGAGGAAGTCCCTAGGCTCCATGTTGCTCACACACAAACACACATACGGTCGCATACACAAGTACTCAGCCGCGCACACACACACACACACACACACACACACTGCATGTTGAATGTGTTATTCTCCAGTGATATCGACTCAATCGGATTTTAACCCCTCTCTGCTGGAGCCGTACAGAGACAAACGCTCTCAACATAACAAAGGCTGTCTGTGCATGTGTGTGCGTGCGTGTGTGTGTATGTATTTGTGTGTGCTTTTTGGATTGTTGTTTCAGATGTGTAGCCCTTTGAATAGCCGTCACACGGGGGAGTACAAATGTGCCACTTCAATCAACACAAATCAAAATAAAACAAGCATTTACATTTTTATGCACTTCTCACTTCATACCTTGGAATTTACTTTGTCCGTAAAGAAATAGCTCAGCGTTTCAGGAAATACTACTCTCTTTCTGAGTGTCAGATGTCCAGAGTGTCAGACGCTGATACAACTTTCACATCTCTACTGTAAATATGGCGCTAGAAGCTAGAGCCAGTGGCTGGTTATCTTATCTTATCTTATCTTATCTTATCTTATCTTATCTTATCTTATCTTATCTTATCTTATCTTATCTTATCTTATCTTAGCTTAGCTTAGCTTAGTTTAGCTTAGTTTAGCACAAACACTGGAAACGGCTGGCCTGGCTCCCTCCAATGACAATGACCAATGATCAAACTAACAATGTCTAAAACACGTTACATCCTTTTCCGCAATAATGTGCGTGTGGGGGGGGGACCAAAGCAAGGTGAAACAGTGAGCTACAGGGATACTGTTAGTTGTTTTGTTGCTGTTAGACACACCTGGGCTAGCTGCTTCACCTTGTCTCCACTCTTTATGCTGAGATAAACCAACCAGCTGCAGTTAGATTAAACAGATGTAAAAGTGGTATCTCTGGAATGTGATTAAGGCTATTTCCCAAAATGTGGACCAGCTGGTTTCTCTGCCAATTTTTGCTTTGAATTTCATGTGGCTTGATTTCTTCTTCTTCTTCTTTTGTCTCTGAATGGACTCTGTGCTTTTCTGCCCTTGGCCTTTTTTTACAGTCTCTGGCTCGTTCTAACACGCCACCCATGCTCTCTGAGGATTGATTCCACACAACCACATCTTACCAGGACACCCCCCCCACACACACACACAGACACACACACTCACACACTCCCCTCC
>OMNW01035384.1:17765-30670 GCA_900303245.1 Selene dorsalis | reverse complement strand
CAGCAGCAGTAACAGGCAACAGTAGCAGCAGTGAGGAGGACTCTACCCATGCTCCCGGGGAGAGGGGGTGTGGGCTATGCATGGGCTGACTGATCGGAGCTTTTTCACTTGATCGTCTTCAGTGATGGATGAACCGAATATCCTGAGACGCCGCGGTCTACAGGTAAACGGAGACTGTCATGACAGCGACGTGGTTGTTTCCAGGGGGAGCGGGATGATACGATGAGGATGAGGATGAGCAATAGGCGACGGTGCAAAGGGTTTCTCCAGGAATTGTTTCGGAGCTGATCTGCTCTACATAGCTTCTATATTGGATGACATTTATTCTGTATCCTACTTGATAATGATGATGCTTGTTTTGCAATAATTTCAACACGTCCTGTGTCCATTCATGAGAGCAGGCGGAGGCAGTATACAGTAGTCGTTTGATCACACAATGTAGCCTGTAATTTTTCTGAATGTAAATGGTGTATCAGAGCTGATTTCACTACCCATACCCGTGTTTATTTTGGAGCTCTCTATTGGTGCTTTGGGGAATCTGGTTGCCTTGGTGACAGGAGCACAAAATCCTGCAAAGGGTTCCTGCATGATTGGCAGAAACATCCCTTTAATCTCTTCTAGGGTAGCACGTTTATCTCAAAGGAATGTCCAGAATGAGAATAATGAAGTGTTTTTGTGTTGTTGTTTTCTCAGTCTAGTGAAAGCTGCCTTGTTGTTTCTACCTCACAGAGGAGGTGATGTTGGGTTTGTAATGAAAGACCCATCAGTCCAGACTGGGTGTTCCCATTCAATTACATTAATTGGTTTCCTCTTAACCTCACTTTCATCTGCAATTCAGATTCAAGCACAGCCTTGTGTTTACGCTAATAATGAACACGGTGGTGAAATTATTCAGGTTTGCTTTCATGTCTCCCTGAAACCCATTATGTGGTGAAAAAAAAATACAAAAAACAACAACAACGGCAACATATTGTTAGTCTTCATTATGCAGTGAACTACAAATTGGTGCTGATTGGTAATTAAGCTTAAAGTATAGTAATTAAAGCCGATTTTCTCTGGGAATCTGTTTACCTACCTTGCTTTTCAGTGTGCTTGTGACATTAATTAATCCCTGCCTGCCTTTAAGAGATGAACTCAAGATGATTTTGTTTACGAGCTCTCTCACAATGTCAAGCTGCCACTCTTTGAATGCTGATTGAAAAGGGCAGTTTTTGCAGTTGCCCGAGCTCAAACGCATTCGCCACAGCTAGTGAGGCTTTGCACATCCTTGCCAATAAATGATTACAAGCCCTACTCGTCGTGCAAGAAACTAGGCCATACTGGATCTAATGATATTTACCATGCGTTGAAATGAGTGCAAATCAGCGGAAATGGCGGATAAGGATATAAGCATTTAGAGGAAATCCATTTGGAAAACTGCTGTGTTTTTGCAAAAGTTTACAAAAGAAAAAAACCTTTCACGCTCTGTTTATTATAATCATTGAAATGATTAAAAATAAGAAGGAAAATATGCTGATCAATGAAGAGGTCCTCCAGCCAGCCGATAAATATCTGCTACCTGCATTTCAAAGCAATGTTATCAGGAAAACATGTAAAATATATATGTTTTTTGATTAAATGTTTCATCAAATCTTCCCTATCTCTTCTATTCTAGAAAGAACTGAGTCTTCCTCGGAGGGGAAATGTGTAAGTACTATCAACTGTCTTATTGTGTCCACAGTCACTTTCTCTCCCACTCCCTCCCCTTCAAACCAGACCGGCCACTGGTGTGTCACTTGTCAGCTTTATTGTGCATGCATGGTGTGTTTTGGAGCATTATACAAGAACCTCTGAAACTGCTTAAGAGGATCACTTGACAGACAGAGCAGTCTCACCGCTCAGACCGGTTTTTACATAAACTTGGAGGAGGAGAGGGCAAAGACTGAGATAAGTTGCAAAAGCCTCTGATGTTATAACACAGGGGTGAGCTACTGTATGCAGATAATCTTCCCAGGAAGTCGTGATCAATGCTGCCCAGCCTTGCTGTTAATTCTCATGATCTGTATCAGTTTATTTATTTATTTATTTTTTAATTAGCTAAAGTGGAGTTAAAAATCTAGAGTATCTGTGATACTGTGTTTAAATATTTGGTACTGAGCAGGTTCTTCGGTCAGTGGTGGTGTCCCCCCCCCCATCTTTGTCCTGATTGAAAAAGTTGTCAGATTTGTACACAGCTGTATCAGATCATGTGGTGTTTTCTGAACAACATGAAGGAGGCTGCTTGTTATTTTGCTGCTCAAATAGGAGACACCCCAGTCAGAACAACAACAGTCTCCTCACTGACTCTGGACTGGTCTGGGGTTTTCCCCTGTCTCTAGTGCAGACACTCACTCAGGCTGGTTCCACCATAGGTGAGTCAAAGGAAAAACTGGTATAATGGGAAAACCCTATACCAGCAGCTGAACTGTGATAAGATATAAAATAGTTAAAAAGTGTGTTGCTCACCCACAGCTCCCCCCTTTAAGTGAGGTGTTTGAGACAAACAAAGAAATATTATGTACTTATTGAGAGCCTTTGCTGTTTGTGGCGAAATCTGTCTCAGTGCTCAGAATATCAAGTACATATGTAAAAACCTTTTAATTTCTAATATTTTGAAAAGATGATGAGTGCCTCTGTGGAAAAAAATAGCCAGATATTTAGTTGGAAACCTGCAATATGTCTGTGGTCAAATTCTGCCATGTTGTTGTTATGCTAAGATTTCTCTATCATGACCTTTAACCTGTGTAATAGCCCACAAGAGTAGGTTAACTCACTATTGTGCAAATATGACCTGTGGAGACGCATGAACTTTTTGTAGAAGTGTAGTTATTTAGGCAAGAAATTAACAAACACCATGTGAAATTCCGACACTGACAGAAAAGACACTCCTAAACAAATCCAGCTGACCATGAAGCAGCCCCAGGCCAGTTGCCTGCTTTCACCCGTTGTTACCCAACAATGCAGACCTTAATGTATTAGTGCTGAAAATGTAAAACATAATACATATTCCTAATTATGCATCATGTGACCTATGAAAATGGCAGGAACAACGGTTTAGCTTTAAAAGAAAGCAGCACTAACGCACGTGATCACGTGCTGTGCAGTATTTGAGATCCATGAAAATTTTACAATGGTCTCAATTACAGCCCGATGACAGGAATGCAACTTTCATGACAACTCGTGAGCTCACATAAGACCTGCAGTGCACATTTTACCTGTATTTTTTAAGACCTTGATGCGCAGACACGTTTCTGATATAGGGGGTTCTTTCTCAGCCCTGCATCAGTGTGTTAAACTCTGGTAGGTTCAATCGCGTTGGAGATGATGTCAAAATAATTCCGACAGCACGTGAAGGCATCATTAGTCCCTCCTCCCTCCGGCGCGAGCTGACGCGGCTGCGCGGTGCAGCGGACGGACAGTGCTGTTGCTGGAAAGTTTGTATCACTCTTTGGCATCTTGGTGGAGGTATCTTTCGATAATGTCTCATTCCGGGGAGGACAGACTGTTTTTGAAACACTGGTGGTAACAAGGAGACGGGGTCGAGCGGACATGGCCGTTACAGTCGCTTGGTACCACAGAGCTGTCGTGCAGTGGGTCTGGGGTCAGTTTGTACCGAAGCTGAATGGAGTTTCTGCCGTTGGACACTGCGTACTGGCCTAGCTAACCTCCAGCAGCACCGACCACTGTAACGCGATGCTCCCGCATTAACCAAAGGACAGTTCTTCTCTTGTCTAATACCTGGATTGGCTTTATCACAACCTCCAGCCAACATGTCTGACCAAAACTACTATTGGACCGTGTTGCCGAGCTACAAAACTAGTTTTGTGACCGGGGCCATGATGAAACGTTCAAAAAGGTAATAAAAAAACAGAAACAAAAAAGCCAACAACAACAACACAGCCTGTTTTGCTAGTCTATTTTCTGTATGTACAGACAAATAATACAAAAAAAACCTCGCTACAGTCCTGACTAAACTGCCGCAAAGCGTAAACGTCTGCTCTGCCTGTAGTTGTCATCAGCTCCCCGCAGAGCTGAGCCGTTCACTGTCCGACAAACAGCAATTTGTTGAACGTTTATGTCGAGCTATTTGATTCGCGGCACGTAAACGCATCCCCCGCCGTGCTTGGTGACATTATCAGCGTACAGCTTTGATTGATAATGTCACCGTAGTGTCTGTGATAGCCTACAGTACATTACTGTCTGTGTGTGTGTGTGTATGTGTCTGCCACATCCGCCCTAGTTTTTGTTTCCGACGGAGAAACGTGGCCATTGTGGAGTGTTGTGTGTATGTGACTGTGGGCAGACTGCATTGTCTGCTGCCAGCTGTCGCATAAAACGACACTAAGTCCCAATGGCGATCGATACGGTGATGTGGCACAGTAGTATTAGATATGCTTTTATCTGTGAGATAAAAGTAATCAGCCAACACTAAGTGGAGCAGTAGTATTTGCATTTCATGTCCCGTGAGGACTCGATGTGCTTTTGGTACTCATTGAATGACCTTATCATACTTAATGACATTCCTATTGTGATTATCATCATCCTAATTTTTCTGTTATGAACTCGTTTGCACTCACCCTGGTATACAATGCACCTGGTAAAGCTGCTATCAGTTGCATTGACTGCAGTTGACTTGAACTGGAAAAAAACCCCAGTGGTTTTCCAGCTATCCACTATTTTCCATGTAGCTTGGGATCATGCATCAGCCATGTAAACCTATTAAGCACGGTCTAGTTTAGCATGGAGCACAGTGAATAAATGCATTCCCTTTACTATCAGCAGAAATGAAACTTGCAGGCCTGCATCTCAGTGGTTTATATTCATCATGCTGCTTGCCTGACTGCAACACACTCTACAAAACACCATTGTTGGTTTCAAATATGAGTAGCTTTATCAGTGCTAACTGTTGATAAACCTCACACGTGATCATGTTGTGACACAGTGATACTTTCATCCCTGTTTTGCCCAGGCCCTATTATGTGAACAGGGTCTGTTTATTTTCTGATAAGAATAAAATGGTGTACACTCATGGTGTATTATGGGGTTCGAAGGAGTGTCCTAGACTTAAGCCGAAGTTGAGCACTTACTGCCTCTCTTTCTCATGTTGCTGTCACGGCCACCTTATAGGTTGGGGGCTATATACCATGTGAATCTGCCTCAGTACCGACCCAGAAATGTCAGGCTCTGTTGTCGTCTCAGGCCCTCAATTATTTTAGGTCACTGCCAGGGAGAAAGGGAGATCACATCAGCATCACTGGGACGAAACAAAGAGCATGCTGGGATTACGCCCATCTTTTTCTTTTTTCTAAAGAAGAGCCCCAGTTCTATTCTGAACAAAATCATTGCACCAGGTGTACTGGGGCCTGTATGTGCCATATAAGCACAAACAAACAGGAAGTGGACAGCGTATTATTTGCCTCAAAATTACTGGCATTTATGTGGTAGAGTCACTGTCAAAGAAAAAGCTACTTAGTAATACATCAGCCATTAGGTTTGCCAGTCACCACTTTGATACGTGATGTTTCAAGGGATAGGTTTTCCTTCTAAAAGAGCTAAGAAGACCGACTGGTTTTACATTGACATAAAATGTTGTGTGGTAACAAAGGGGAATGGTGGTTGGAGGTTGAAACCATGACTTACATCAAAACAACACAAACAGCCAGCCTCAAAAATAATTGCGGAACTAAATCAGCACCTCTTCGACACTGTCTTAATCGAAATTGTGAGTCATGAGCTTTGAAATGTTGATAGAGTTGATGTACTATTAAGGAAAAACATGTGTCCAGCGTTGCATCAACTGCTGAACCTTTGAGTCAGTGCTGTGGAAAAACAATCTGATCATTGATTATCTGACTTATGGATCAGTTTGTGTTGTTTATGCATGGATAAAGACTGTGTTCATCCATGTTAATGGATCTGCAATTATACAGACGTTGTAATATGACCTGGACAGTTATGTCACAGGAGTCATATGGCCCACGCATTTCTCCGAATAGTTGCATAATAATTAGCCAAGGCTGTTTTATAGGATCCAGCACTCACAGTGATACAGGCAATTATTCCTCCAGATGTTTCCCCCTATTCACACATGGAAATCACTGATACTTGTAATGTAATACTGAGGCACGTTATTCATCCTTATTACTTATATATTCATGTTTGGTCTTTCCATTGTATGCCATGTATGAATGTATGTGCGTGCACACGCAACATTACCAGTGCCATAGTTATCAATGTTTTCCTTTTGTGCAATCAACAACTCTAGTTTATAGGATGAGTCTGATTTATTTTAGGTGATGTTTACTGCGCTGATAAAAGACTGATACACAGCATGTGCCTCTGGGTAGATTGTGTTTGTAATTGCATTGTATAAGCAATTTTTTTCTCACTTCTGTTTGTTTTCCTTTCCACACAGTTCCCGTAACAACAAGAGAAGGAGTTTGGCGGTCGGGACCCCTTCGCCCACGCTCTCACGACCGCTCTCACCTCTCCCACTCGCCACAGGTACTTGTGTGTTGTTTTCTGATGCGTGCCTGTTGGGCTTAGTGCGTGATATTGTTCGGCCATGAGAGTGGATGTTCATTGGTCATACTGTATGCAGGGATGATCACATAGAAAACAGGGTGAATGGGGTTAGTCTGATAAGGTGACAGGATAAATTGCTTTTTGCCTTGTATATGCGCCTTCAGCCTTGTGTTTGTTTTGATCCTGTATGTCACAAGACTGGCACTGTCTTCCCTCTGGTGCTCACTAAGTTTTTAACTGCTGTTGGATTATAATGTGCCCACAGTATAGTGCATAAGACTCAATGGTTTTCCTCCACATGATGATGTTTTTTCGTGTAGCTTCCTCACGGCTATTCATTCCTGCAGCCTGATAGGGAGAGTTATTCATTCTCTGATGCTTTCTCATCCATTAAAAAAAAAAAAGTGATTAAGGGTGTGACTTTGATTTGTCTTCAGGGGCTGGCATGAAAACCCCTTAGTGACCCTTTTATGTAGTGTGGTGTGATCAACAACAGGACTCCCTCCTGTCTCCTGAAACTGAGATTCTTTCATTAGGCCTGGGAGAGGCCTAGTTATCCTCTATGAGTGTGTTACTGTAATTAAGACTTGGTAGCTTCAGGCTGAAGTGAAACAGGGTGATCATGTAAGACAACGGGGCAACCAGTCAAATGAGTGAAGACGTAAGTCGCCATATACGTAGTTTGTTACAGTTTCTGATCATTTTAAAGTTCTTAACAGCTTGTTTTTGTTTCTGCTTCTTCAGCTGGCAGCAGCCCATCAGAAAGCCCCAGAAATGTCTCTGCTAGCACCTCTGCCAACTTGCAGTTTGCCCGCAGGTGAGAATTAACTCTAATTCTTTTTAATATGGGTTTGGTCTGAGGTATTCTAGCTCAGCCAGATTACTACAGAACTATTTCCCCAAGCCAATGCATAAACTGGGAAGTAAATAAAGCTGTTGTATAATTCAGAAAACATTACTTTGTCGATAGATTCTTTATGCAAAATGTTATCTAATAAAAAACTGCATACAGCTGAACTTCAAAACATGAGAAATAAATGCCAGAAGAAAGAGATGTGCATTCATAACCCCTTCGACAGCAGCAACCAGAATCTGTATTGAGAGTTAGAGATAGCCAAACAGAAATAAGCACTTAAATGGACCAACAACCTTGTTCTCTTATTTTAAAGTTAGTCATTTGAATAAAGGCACAAAAATAACTTAAGAAATGTGATTTTTTTTTTGGAAGTAAGTTGAGTTGCCTTAATAATGGACATGCCCTGGCTTGTTCCGTTTCACCCTTGTAGTGAAAATGAGGTAACGGACGAGCAAGTCCAACCAGCTGAAAGGCCCAGGGCCACTTGCTGGTCATGCATCTTGTCATTTGTCAGGCCAATTAAGGTGGCAAGTCATTGCACACACTCATTAGTCAGGACTCTTGTGATTATGGGAGAAAGTCGCAGTACTTGTCCTCTCACCACGCTGCCCGCAACGGCCTATAGATTCACTGTGATGTAGAGGACCAATCGATAGCACTGGCATCCTGGTCAGGTAGCAGAAAATAGTGTGTTGTCAACCTGCTAGTAGAAAGATCATTGGATAAAAACAGCAACATGTCAGCTTATACATTGTCACAAGTATAAAAACACACAGACAAGCCTCAAGTATATGCTGCTTCTATCTCAATAAATGTACTTGAAACATATTTGCTGCTCATCCGTACTATCATGTGTTATGAATTAGCATTTATTGTTGCAGTCACAGTGCAGTATAGCATATTGCACCATAAGCACAGGGATGGAGAAGGGATGTGTCCTGATAGAATTGCCTCGCACAGGCCTGCATGACTCATCTAAATTTATTGAGACTTTTTTTAAGCTGCCAGTGTGCAGACCGATGCTGTGACTGCACTTTTGAGAACTCCACTGGGTTTATTTGTTATTCATACAAGCTGTATAGGCCTGCTGTTTGTGCAATTATTTCTTCATGTAAACATGGAATAGCCAAGCACACAATATCTGGCGTCCATGCAAAGAATAAAAAAACGTAATTTAATGCAAATGAAGGAAAAAACGTTTATCAGGATCCCTCCCAAGGGTGAGACATAAAGGTTTATTTGCAGCTCCCCTTCACTATTAAAGATTATTTTTTTAACCTTGGGGAATGAAGATTGCCAACACTTTGGCCGGCAATATTTTTTTCCCTATCCACCGCACGCATTAATTCTAACATCGATTTAAAACCCTGTTTTAAATCTTAACCTCTATCCTTTTTGCCATTGAAGTGCCGTAACACAACAAGCTATCTGATAAAACCCAGATGAGGAAAATATACATGTCGTGCTAATCCACAGATCTCAGAGCAGAACCATCCAATTTCATTGTGTCACCTCTGATTTAGCTCCATGTCCCCAAGAGCTGGTTACTGTGAGAAAACATTTGACCATCCTTGTCATCACATATTGAATCAGTGAAAGAAACTGGGCCACATCCCCAGAGTGCCATATTGGATGGAAAAGTAGGAGGACAATAGCAATAGGGGCTTTGTTACAAGTGGAATCTAACACACGAAGGCTGAGGTTTTCTATGTCTACTGGCGGTCTGGCTGGATGCTTCATATGTCTGCACCGTGCAGAGGCTTATTTTGTTTGTGTGTGTGATTGTGTGATGAGTCACAAGGTAAGTGTCTGTGGGTGTCGATGCTGCTGTGTGATAGCAGCTTGGCAGGTGCAGCAGCAGCAGCAGCAGCAGCAGCAGCAGCAGACAGGACGGTGACTGACAGACCTACTCTGTCACTGTCATTAAACACCATGTTTTTCTTCCTTAATTTGCATCTCACCCTGCCCCTCTTCTTCTCTTTATCTCTCTCCTTCCCCATTTATATCTTCCTCCTTTTACGTTTGTGAAGCCAACTGGCCCGCACTGAGAGGTAAGAACATTTCAGACTCTCCTATGCTTCAAACTTGCACGCAAAAATGTTTTCGTTAGAACGAGATTTCCAGATATGAAAAGTGTGTCATCAGGACATATAGGATTTCTGCACAATAGAAAGCAAACACTGAGCAGTGTGCTTCTGTTTTGTCTCTGCAGAGCGGATGGGCGAAGGTGGTCTGTGGCCTCAGTTCCCTCGTCTGGATACTGCACCAATGCACCCAGTTCATCAGTATCTGTAAGCTGAGTCTATTTCTATGTCTCCGTGTCTTCCTCTTCTCTTGTCTTCCTGTAATCACCATTCTCTGTAAGGCCTGTCTGTCTTTCCTCTGTTAGATATTCAGTATCTCTACAGACCAGCGCCATGGGAGCTTTTAGCTTCCTGTGTTACTTAAACTCACCGTATCAATTAGTTTACAGTGTGGTGTCTTGTTAACTCACGGTGCTGACAGAGTGAATTGTAAACACCATCACGTTACTGTTGACGTTACTGAGGTTACAAGGGAAAAAAAAATCACCCACGAATGGTGGTTGATTTATATTAGACCACCTTTGGAGTGAGTTGTTTTAGAAAAGTGCTCTGCATCTGGACCGTATGTTCGATAAAGAGTGAAAGTGCGTGCTGTACAACTCAAGGTGAAGGACAGGGACCACATTTATAAACCAAAGCAAAGTCTTTCAGTTTCAGCTTTTGTTACAGTCGTCTAAGGTGATGCTTCACTTACAATCTCTCACCCCCTGTAGAATTGAATTGTACTGTGAGAAGTTTGTAAGGATCTTTACACATATGCAAGTCAATGCACATACATAACCAGGCCCCTTTCTTCAGATTTGGCTCGATGCCAAATTGAATAGAGTTGAGACTGTGATTAAGTGTGAGTGCCTATTATGTTACTTGAAATAGGTGTTTCGGGAGCCCTCCCAGCATGCACTGGGGCAATACATTTGTTGACATATGTGTTTATGTGCACCTACTTTGTGTTGTTTTGTTCCAAACTTTGCTCCACAATATCTAGACTTTTTCTGCACTTTCATTTCTGTTATTAATTACTACCCATGAACTTGTTAAGACTATTGTGGTGACATTGGTGAGTTTTTCCCTGCATTTGTATTTGCATACCAGGTTTTCAGAAATGTGACATTTGCAGTTAAAGCTACAATATGCAAATTGTGGATATCAAGCAAGGACTAGCATAAGACTCCTCACAGCCCTCTGTCTCCCTGCTCTCTTACGCTCCACCCAACCCATCACCTACATCTTTGCTGTATTCGCTGTCTCAGCAAACGCAGGATCTTGCTAGCCTGTCAGGCATGGATGTCCTCCAGCAGCTAATACCAGCCATAAGCCTAGGTGTATGAAGAGGAGTAGATCAAACGTGTGTTCACATATTGATCGGCAGCTGTGAGCTTCCATGTCTGACTTTAGCCTTCTCTGATTGGTTAGACGGGTGAGCCTCAAAAACTTCAGAGCAGAATATCTCTGTACGGCTGCAGGCTGTTTGGGGCCTGGATCACAGTCTCAACGGGGTCATCTGTGATGTGATGATTCTGACAGAAGCAGGGTATAGAGTGTATATTCTGGCATAAATATAAGTGCCTCAATATTACTGATGATCCAGTGGATGACAAAGTGGATTACGCTGCAGGAGCGATTTGAAAAGTTTCATACTTTTATTCTGCCTTGAAAACTAGTTTCACTCTGAGTCACACATGAATCTCAGCTGACCACAGCCCCTCTTCTGTGAAACTAACTGTGAAATTTTTCAAGTTCAGGTGGTGACAGTTTTATTTCCAAAAGATTTTCAATGGAGTGTTACTTAACATGAACCTTGCAGCAGCCGCGGAGTGTTTAAATGCAACACGTCATTTGAATAACAGGACACTGTGTATAAAGCCACTGTGAGTATATTCTCAGGGGCAGATGGAAAATACGACAGTCTGACGAACCATAGTGTCGGCAGCAGTTGATTTACACAAAACAGCTGACTGGAACTGGATGTTGTATCCTTTAATGACTCAGCCATAGCAGGATACATCCAGTGATGATGCACCCCTCAATCATCGGCCTTTTATCATGCTTTCCACCACAGAGAGGAAATGGGAATGAATCCTCAGATGCCTTTCCCAGACTTTTCCTGGAATGAACCAATGATGATTAATGATGTACAATTTTATATGTATGTGAAAATTGAGATAGGTGGTGGTGCATGTTTCTGGTTAAATTCAAGAATACATTGATTGTCTATGGTGGAGCTAAAACGATTTAAAGTTTCTCAGAAGTTGTGAAGGCACACAGCAAAGTTAATGTTTTACCATGTGACCATCCTTATTAAATAAATGACTTCATACCAAAACGATTGAATGATTTCCCTTCAGTCGCTTCAGACTGAGGGGAAAGTACAGGGATAATAAGTCTAATCGCTAAAATAACACAGACCTTGTTGAAACGCATGGTTTCTTTTCCCTGTGTGACATCACAAATGAAAGGGGACTGTACAGCGTTTCACTTGGCTCCTCTTTGGGTAAAAGGGAAACGAAGGGAGCGTGTTGAGTTGCCCAGCTACACCCATCAGTTATTTGTGGAGGGTTTCTGTGGTGATTATCTTGAGATTTTGCCTTCAAAGTCATAACTGGAGCTGCAGTTGGTGGTAGAAAAACAATGCCCAGCTCCTCTGTCACGACTGTAATTTTGTATGGTCGACCACATGGCTGGAAGACGGTGAGGTCAGCCTTCCTCACACAATGCCCCTTTCAGGCTGGCTGTCAGTGAGGTCTTTATGCTGCTCTCGCTCGGTCCTGACATGTCTCTAGTTTCCTCCTCAGGGTGTCTCGCCCCTCCCCACCCCCCTTTATCACTTATTCTCTGCCGTGTCCTTGCTCCATGCCTTCTTTCAGTGTCTTTTTCTCTCTGTTGTCCTTTCACTTTTTCCCTCCGTTAGCCTTTTCTTATTTGCACTTCCTCTAGTGAAACGCAAGGTCCCAGCCAGATGGGAGTTCTCATAAATTCCAGGCTGCGTGTTGCACATTTTGGCTTGGAAGGAGAAATCAAATGCATGCATGGCCAACGCAACAGCTGTTGGTCCCTTCTGCAGGGCATGCTGCAGCAGGAAAGACAAAGTCCTGCTTTAGGGGACCAGAGCACAAAATCTCACTAAGTCACTTTTTTTTTTTAAAGTAAAAAGAGATTTATGATGTTTTACTTTACTGCAGTCTTTCTCAGCATGACCTTGCCGAGTGCTGCATCTAATTCAGATCTATACTGGAACACGAAAGCGTTTAAGACTCTGAGTATTAACAGGATAATGAGTGAATCTGAGAGAACAGTGGTGTGCCTTTCTTACCAGAGGAAGCCTTTTCGAGACAGGATGTTATATCATCAAAGCTGCAGAAGCAAAACCTGACACAGATATTAACGTGCAAATAAATGTGGACAAAAATGGGAAATATGTTTGA
>OMNW01035384.1:0-17731 GCA_900303245.1 Selene dorsalis | reverse complement strand
CCCCCCCCCCTCCCCCTCCTTCCCCCCCCCCCCCCCCCCCCCTCTCTCTCTCTTTTTTCCCCCTGTGGACTTTTCCATCTCAGTCCTCTTCTTCCCAGGAGTTATTGCACCAGTTGCCCTTCCAGCCCACACAAGATGATCTCCACTTCCTGTTCAAACATTTCCGGAGTACGGAGAGTGTGGCGGATGAAGAAGGAGCACACGCCTCCCCCCCTGTTAGGCTCCGCTCACGTAGTCTCAGGTAACTTACAGTGACTACACTCCACAGTTACTGTGTGAACCGTTTGCTTCTGTCACACAAACATTTCCGTAACACAGTATGGCGCCCAAAGAAGAGATGATCTGATAGATTAGTTTGATTTGAGTAGGTGGAAGCCACAGCTCTCTCGTCTAAGGTTTTAGTGTAGGCTCATGTCAAAATGAGTGTCGGATAAGAGAGAAGAGAGATGCTCACGTCACTATTATCAATTTCTGAAAACGAATTATTTCATGTATTGCATACTACCATAGTAAGGTTGTGTAATTACATTGCAACATACTTTGTCCTTTTAGAAAGTGTGCTCTTGATGGACACTGAACACACAGCAGCTCACAACAGTAGGCCAGGAGCTGCTCAAAGGAAAACTCAACTCAAACCTCACACTAGCTACTGCTAGTGCTGATGTGGCTAAAATGCAGTCAAGCACTATTGTGTTACTTGGGTTAGTTAGCTAGTTAGAAAAACTAGCCTTTCCAGTTCAAACAACTACTTTAAGCATGTTGTGTTAACAAATACAAGAAGGATAAAAGGTTGAAAAACGTAATTCCTACCATTTGCAATTTCCTTACTGAGCCAAAGTTTCTCCCATGTCTCTCATTAGCGATGTTTACTTGTCACTGATTTGGTTCAGCTGAGGTACACCCTCACTGTAACTGCAGTGTGACCCTGCGCTGCTGTTGCTTCACTGTAGTTGCTTCTTGAAGATGCTAGCTGTTCAGCTCATATAACCTTAACACCCCCAGGGGCTTAAGGCTTATAATCACCCTACCCTGTGTAAATGTACCTCTGTTGCACAGCTGCTTGCCCAAAGATGGATTTAAAATCATTTTATGAGAGACTGAATTAACAGCAGCACTGCAGCAACTGAAAAGCCTGCAGTTAGAGTCAGTGTGTTACTTATTAGCAGAACTGTAAATAGAAACATAAATAAGTAATGTCACATTTGGTAAGATTGGTGCTCAGCCTTAGATTGACAAAAGTAGGCCTAATGTTCCTTGGCAACTTTCATGTGTGATTATAAATATTGAAACAGTGGCTTGGAGGATTTGAATATGGTGGAATAATTATTTAATGTGGTTCCATAAAAAGCCTGTGTGCTGGTTACTGGTAATTCACTGGATTAGAATCTAGCATTTCCTCATCAAACAAGCCCTGTAAATAGATCTGGTGGTGGACGGTTGTGAGGCTGCTGGAGTCTTTCTGAAAGGTTGCAGAGGGTGTTGGGCTCATCTTGATGTGGTTCTTTTTTCAGAAACGTGTTCGTGCCTGTGCCACACATTCACACATACTGTAAACACACACATACACATACGCATACACGTGCATACACATACACAGAGTCTATAATGAGCCATACAGAGAAGGATCTGGATGCTCTAAATATGTCTACTCATACAGATATGCAGAAGTGTTGGTTTCTTATCAAAAGGGAACAGGTTACAGTCAAGACTTCTGTACAAGACAGTCTTTTCTTTTGAATAATCAACATATAAGTTTCTACATTAACTTAGATAAAAATATATATATATATATCTCCACAGTCTAAGTCATATTTCTATGATAATGTGTGCTTATTAAGTTTTTATATTTAATTACACAAATTTATGCGCAACAAAACAATTTATACATCCAGCAAATACACATAATAAATAATTATTTCCTTTCAGGTGGTTTGTGAATGTGATGACTGGCTGATTGGTTGGTCACACATGAAACAAGAGATTCCACAAACTGTAACAATTACACCAGAGAGAAACCCCCCTCCTTAACTCTTGGACCGAGTAGCTTAGCAAATGAATGTAATTGACGTTTATAATGTTGTGAAAATACTCATAAATTTCAGCATGTATTGACGATAGAAATTGATGACTGACAAGATTCCACGTTGCTCCAAAATAGCTCCAGAGGGTGTGTTAAGCATTTCTTATCGCCTTTCAAATATTTCTCAAGAGGTTAACGGCTGCTAATGCCCTCAAATAAAACCTCACTGCATGTGCAACTGTTGTGGTAACCCAGAAATAGTAAAGTGCTTTTCATATGTTGATATTGTTATTTGTAGTATGTGATGTATAGGGGCACACTGGGTTGTTATTTTTACCATTTGTGATGACAGTTCATTGATTTGTAATGTGTATGGACAGTTTAAAAGGAGCCCTCTCGTAACTGAAGCCCTGTGCACGCAACAGATGTGGTCATGGATACCGCAGATGAGAACCTGATCTGAATCACATCAGTGTCGTTTTCAAACATGCTGCGTTTACGACTTAAGGCGGCAGTAAACACTTTCAGTTGTAATTTACACCTAAGAAATTCATGGATGTTGAGAAACTATAATAGAATTTTTATGATTAACACTATTTCACAGCTACAGTGAATAATTGTTTATTTTAAATAACCAATCACTTAACTTGCAACATGTCTCTTTAATATGAGTCTCTCCTCCTTCTATTACCACTCTGTCCCCTGATCAGTTAACAAATCAGATCTCTTATTATTACATGATTTGAATTTAGCATCAATCAATTATATCCTTTATCTATGCAAAATATTTTATGGTGCTCATTGTTGCATAGAATTTCTGATCTATTTTTCTGTTCCTCTCTTTTGCCTCTGCTCATCCAGCCCTGGGCGGACCTGTGGAACATTTGACAATGAGATTGTCATGATGAATCATGTCTACAAAGAGCGCTTTCCTAAGGTATAGTCTGTGCTATTCTGGCTTTTTTTCTTGCCCTCTCTCTGATCTGTATTAGCTAACATCTTTTGTGTTGCTAATGTATCTGCGTACAAAATGGACATCTACAAATGTCTGCATTGGGTGTTTTTTTACACTTGGAAACCAGGACAGGAGATTTTGCTCATGGCAAAGTCACAAACTTCAACCACTCACCAGTGGGATTTAAAGGAATTGTTAATACAATATTGCTGTCAGCGTTTTAAATGAAGTCTTCTATCTTGGTTGTTTCCCAGGCGACAGCCCAGATGGAGGGTCGGCTGCTTGACATCATTGCAGAGTGTTCCCCAGGCACTGCTCTGCCCCTGGCTGATGGTGTGCTTGGATTCATTCAGCACCAGCTGGTGGAGCTCGCCAGAGACTGTCTGGACAAGTCCCAGAAAGGCCTGGTCACCTCCAGGTACTTTGTGGAGCTACAGGAGAAGCTGGAGAAGTTGCTGCATGAGGTGGGTGTTTTTTTTCTCAATGAATGTTTTGCATCTCACTTCATGAAACATACTCCTAATTCTGTTCACTCTGTTGTGTTCATGGTTATTGAGCCAAGTTTTTGCCTTCTAATTTGGTGGTAGTGGATTTCAATAGCTCCGACTGCCTGGAACATTGCATGTTCCTCTGTAGCTCCACTGGGAACATTGAATTGAAATTGCATGTTTGACTGGTTCTAGTTCATTGGCAAGTAATGACATTGTCATTTTGTACTACTTCATAGATCTGTGCAGTGGTCAAGCGTTTGATTATGTAATGATTTATTATGTAAGGTTTCCACCAACAATTTTTCTGCAGCAAAGGCTGCCTCCTGCAAAATAGATTACTGCTTTGGCTGCAGACTCAGACTGAAAATGACTTTTCTTTGTTTACTCAGAAAATTGGATGATTTAACATTAAGTTGAGTTCATTGATAGCAGTGCTACAGTCGCCACAACCAATCCAGTGCTTTTTTTGTCTCCATCCAGTATCCTAGTAGAGTCGCTAGAGTCTAACCGGGATAGCTATTTTTTTTTGTCTATAATTTCCACTAAACCACACTTCTGTAATTATGTTTTCGTCTTGGCTCAGAAATAATTTCCCATCCAAGAAACAGTTTATTTTAAGAAAATAGTCCCTCATGGTCACATGTTAAAATGTTTTAATTTACCTCAGTGATTACCGGTTCTTCTCTGGATTTGTCATCACTGTCTCATTATGTAACTATAAAATCTAAACAGGTAGAGCCAGTTACAGATTATCAGCTGATAAACCTGATCTTTGACTGACATCAGTTTTTCACTACCTTTGCAGCCCAGGTTGGGAACCTGCTGTTTGACCAAGACAAGGCAATGTTAGACTAAGATAGGGAGACAATAAGAGTTAATAAAAGTGTGCTCACTAGTGTTTTCAACTATTTATTAATCTGACATGGCACCAAGCAGAAACAACCAGTGACACAATATTTCTAAATGCCAGCCACAGTTCCTTGAATCAACAACAGATAATGTAAGAAGATGAAATGGATGCTAAAAATAATGTGAGCCGGAGAAAAATGCATACAGCCTCTGTGGGTGAGCTGTGCTGCCTCATGTTTTGTGCCGATTGGATTCATTTACAGTAAGAATCCATTATCCTTTGTCCTTTCCTGATCAGGCATATGAGCGTTCAGAGAGCGAGGAGGTGACCATCATCACCAAATTGGTCAAGAAGATTCTCATCATCATTTCCAGGCCTGCCCGACTCCTGGAGTGTCTGGTAAGAATCTTTTGTAGACAGAGTAGGGGTTATACATGAGAGGGTAATATCAACATTATGTTTACCAGCTTAGAGCATTAACACACTCTGTGTTCCCTCAAGTGCAGGTAAGACTGGTGACTCACATACATTGATGATATGCTGTAGTAATGATTGGTGGTTTTTGCAGTTATAATTACAGAGTTGGAGTTGAAATAACCCAAGAGCAAGTTTGACAGTAGTTCTCGGTGATACTTTGATATGGGCGGTTGGTGTGTAGCTGATAATTCAAGTTTCACTGCTTTAAAATGAGCCCAGTTTTTTCCAAGTAAATCTTCCAATAGTCCAAGACAAACATACTGGCCTTACCTTGCCTATCATGATGTTTGTTGCAATAACATTCATTTTGCATGGTACACATTATCTTGTTTACTTTATTGAATCATACTAGAAGAATGGTGTTCCAGATGCCGCAACATGTGTTTCCTGTTTGATTCCTGGTGCATAGTTTGCTATTGAATTATTTCCTGTTTAACACTTTCCTATGCGCTCTTAGAAGTTGGTTTGTTTTGCAGAAGCAAAAATAATCGTAAATAATGTCCAAAAATGCAGTGAAATCACAACATTTGATTTCGTCTCTGCAGGAGTTTGATCCAGAGGAGTTTTACCAACGTCTGGAAGTTGCAGAGGGTCAAGCCAAAGTGGGCCAGGGCATCAAGACTGATATTCCCAGATACATCATCAGCCAGCTCGGCCTAACCAGGGATCCTCTGGAAGGTGACTTATTTATATTTTTTAGTATTTGTCTAGTCCATTTAATTAGGCACCTTTTTATATATTTTCTGAATATATATGAATATTTTCTGAATTATATATTTTCTTGAATTACACTACATGTTTTTGTGCTGGACGAGTGAGATATTGTTTCAGTGATTTTTGGAACATTACCTTATTATTATGTGTTTATTGAACAAGTATCTATCTGTGATCTGTAGAAGCAGACAATTAGAACTAAATAAATCAGTCTCAGTTGTTCCATTGCTGAGTGCATCCTGCTCCAGTGAAGCAGTCTTTGCTCTATTTGATGAAAACATCAAAGCGCTTACACTGCTTTTACTACTGAACACTGGCACTGCTTCCCACAGAGATATCCTGCTGGGAAGAGCCTCCCTCAAATGAATTTGATGCCATTTATCTAACTGCGCATTATAAATGACTCACATTAAAAAATCTGCCAACAAATATGCTGTGAATACAGTGACAGGTGTCTGAATTTGTTCATGAAGCATCTTTAGTGTGTTAGTATCATTGCAGGCAGTCGAAAAACATTTATTGCCGTCATTGGAGCTTATGTAAGATGAGATTGATCTGTGTGTCCGATGCCGTTACAGAGATGGTCCATCTGGAGCAGACGAGCCCAAGTCACAGATCAGCCAGCAGAGAGTCTGATGACACCGGAGAGACGACACCCACACAGGTAGAAAGATACTCACAAAAGATACTGACAAGTCAAGATGTCATTAATTATAGGGATACCCGATATTGGAATTTTTGCCAATATCCGATATGCTGATGCTTTCCAACATTTAATTTCTGATACCGATACCAGACAGACACACACACACATACACACACAACAGCTTTGACTGACGAATCAAACCATTGCCCACTGCATGCACTTGGTGTGGTACCGCATCGTACACTTGACTTGGGGGTGCATTGCTGTGGCGTGCGCAATGGCAACGATCGAAGCAGAGATGGATTATGTGGAAATCGGGGAGTGATGCGTGAGCAGCCAATCATCTAACAGACAGTCCCAGCGTGCTCTCTGCCTGCTCATTGAAACAGCCTATCATATCACTGGACGCTGGACGAGTGACAGGCAAACAGCCAATCATTTAACAGCTGTGTAGTTCGGTTGCAGCACCATTGCCTTGTGTATTTGTTTACAAAAGAGCAGCATGTACTGAGAACACGTGGACTATTATTGTGTGTTTGAAGTAGCGATGGGCCACCACTACTTAATTTGCAACGAAATCCAGACATTATGTTATCGGGTTTTTTATTATCAGTGGAAAAACCGACAACATTAAAGACAGATATTACATTTTCATGCTAATATCAGGCCGATATTATCAGTTGGCCGACATTATTGGACATCCCTAGTTAATTGACTTTGGGTTTGACAGGGTAACAATGGTGGACGAATACATCATAAAGGCAGTGGAAGTAGTAGAGCAAAACAACACTAAAGGAGATTGCTTGGATATATACAGATTCAAGTGATGAATGCAGCACTTGTTTCTATGGGCAGACGAAAATCCTTCACATTATCACATTGAAATCACAAAGTGCATAGCATCATTCTTTTTGTCAATGCAGAAGTTAAGTTTCTGTTATTTTCCACCCCTTATGTTTTTGGACGTGTGCGATTCAGAGCCGAGTAGCCTGCACCCCTCCTCGTAGGAAACCACTGGAGAGTGACTTTGAGACTATCAAGCTCATTAGCAATGGTGCCTATGGGTGAGTAAGACAGACTTCTTTCAAAAATTAGGATTTTTTTTTTCATAGCATTTTTATGTTTAATCTGAGATTTTATGTGCAGAGTTTGAAGTCTGAACTAATGTGAAACATTAAGCGATGTGGATGTTTCCTCATCCTTCCCCAAGGAAATCTCTCAAATTATCTCCCTTCCACACCTGTCACTTCGTTACTATCTTAGTTTGATCCGAAATATTCCTGATTTCCTCCCTTCGTCCTTCCACACAGGGCCGTATTTCTGGTGCGCCACAAGGAAACACGTCAACGTTTTGCCATGAAGAAGATCAACCGGCAGAACCTAATGCTTAGGAATCAGATCCAGCAGGTGTTTGTGGAGCGTGACATCCTAACTTTTGCTGAAAACCCATTTGTGGTGTCTATGTTCTGTTCCTTTGAGACTCGGAGGCACCTCTGCATGGTCATGGAGTATGTGGAAGGTACGGTTGGTTTGGATGTTATAGTAGTAGTCATTAATGTGTTAAATCCTCCCGTTACTGGGACTGGGTTGTCTGAAACTATTAAATACACATTTAATCTTGTTTTCCACTCTTCTCACACTTAATAGGTGGGGATTGCGCAAACCTATTGAAGAACATTGGGCCTCTGCCAGTGGACATGGCGCGAATGTACTTTGCAGAGACCGTCCTGGCGTTGGAGTACCTTCACAACTACGGCATCGTACACAGAGACCTCAAACCTGACAAGTGAGTGTCCAGCCAGTCAAAAAATGGAACAGTCCCACACATTTTTCATTCCTTCTTTCTTTCAGGCAGCGCCTAGTTTCTTTAAAACTTTCATCGCCTTCAGACTTGCCATCATTTTTTTTAAAGTTTGGCAGTCCTTCTGAAGTTGGAGCAGAATTTTCTGACTCTTTCAATCTTTGATGTTTTTTTCACTGCATCTGAGGTTTATGATTTGGGCTTAGCATTTGATGTAACATTAAACATCCTTGTGTTTCCATCCTTTGTAGTTTGTTAATCACCTCCATGGGACACATTAAACTGACAGACTTTGGACTGTCAAAGATTGGTCTGATGAACATGACCACCAACTTGTATGAAGGACACATTGAGAAAGATACCAGAGAGTTTATTGACAAACAGGTTTGTCTCTTCTTATCATGTCCTCTCTTCATCTTCTCTGTTGTATTTGACATCCGCTGACATCAGTTGTCTCTCTACAGGTGTGTGGGACTCCAGAGTACATTGCTCCAGAAGTGATCCTGAGGCAAGGATATGGAAAGCCTGTGGACTGGTGGGCCATGGGCATTATCCTCTATGAGTTCCTAGTGGGCTGTGTGCCTTTCTTTGGGGACACACCAGAACAGCTTTTTGGTCAGGTGGTTAATGGTAAGAGGTCCTTACATGTGTCGTTGCATTGTTATTGTTAACTTTTCTGTATAGGTTTAACTTTTTGTTTATTTTTGCCTTCAGAAATGAAATTGTTGTCACCTCCAGTTTAAGCATGGACAGATTTAAACCCTGTCACTAAATTGCTGCTATGTGCTCCTTTGTCCAGATGACATCATCTGGCCAGACGGGGAGGATGCTCTGCCAGCTGATGCCCAGGACCTTATCACCAGACTGCTGAGACAGAGTCCTCTGGAGCGTCTGGGAACAGGTGGGTGGCAGGGTGACTGATGGTGGACGGGTGGACAAGGCTCCGTTCAGTTAGAGCCCGCTGGGTCCCAGGTTTGCACAGCGCTGTGACCATCTGCTGGCCAAGAGGTGGCACTTGCAGATTTTATTGTCACTGGTACCTGTTCGGTTTTGTGGCCAGTGATGACATATTTTGCTGTGGAGAAATGTCACGTCTTCAAAGCACTTGAGTGGCACTTTTAGCTACAGTGTAATTTAAGTAGATCTATCTATCTATTCTGCAGACAGTTCATGCCAATTCTGTAGTGGTGAGTGAGTAACTATTTCATGAACTGATTGATCATTTCAGTGATGTTTCAGAGCAGAAATGTTGAATATCAGATGATTTCATGTTCTCAGTTGAGAATGACAGCTTTTCTTGGGTTTAGCAAATTAATTCTTCCGAACAAATAACTGTTGATTTTGTACAAAAGACCAGTAATTGAGAAAATTATTGTCAGATTAATAGTCATTAGATTAAAAATTAGCCATAGCTTCGGAGAAAAATATTGTAGTCATTGAACTAATGTTACCAAGGGAGCCACTCCTTACATTTTGGATGAGGAGCAGTTGTAAACCAGGCTTGACGTGACAGTCCTTTGCCTTATTTCCTCTTCAGGTGGAACCACTGAAGTGAAGATGCACCTGTTTTTCCTGGGCCTGGACTGGAACGGGCTTCTGAGGCAGAAGGCTGAATTTATACCTCAACTAGAGACTGAAGAGGACACCAGTTACTTTGACAGTATGGGGATTTATTCACAAAAACACACACGTTGCACCCACAATGCTAGACACAACTCAGAAGAGGCTGTCAGATATTGTGGGGTGGGGGGGATGGAACCTAATTTCACAGTGATGCCTCTTGGCAATTTAAATTTAGGGGAAATTTTTCATTTTTTAATGCGCTGTCATTGTGATCTCTGCAGCCCGATCAGAGCGATACTGTCATCTGGGCTCAGATGAAGATGATGAAACCAACGATGATGAATCCTCCCTGGAGTTGCGACAGTTCTCCTCTGTAGCTCATCGCTTCAATAAGGTATTTCTTCATTGTTATACAGTTTTAAAAGACATACAAATAACAAGAAGATCCTGATATAGATTTCAAAACTAGTATGATTACTTAGTAGATACAAATATATACATGACAAAAGGAGAGCAACGATTCACCACATTCTCTGCACTCTCTAGGTGTACAGCAGCACAGAGCACCTGTCCACCTCCACACCATCCAATCAGAGCCTGTCGTCATCAGAGCGAAGCCACAGCGAGGAGAAGGAGGAGCGATGGGAGGGCAGGGGAGTCCTTTCTCCTGGCGATGGGCACAAACACTTGGCTAGTGGAGACAGGAGGGCAGATGGACACAGAGGGAGGTGAGAGCATGACACACCAGAGAGAATGATGTCCTTATTATGAGAGGAAAAAACTCAGCCCGCCTCCTTGCTTTGCCAGCCACAGATTGAGACGGAAATGTAACATCCCTTCTCTTTCCTGAAATACTCATGAACTGTGACCTTTTGTTTCCGTTTTCAGTCTGCGTCCCCGCGCTTCATCCAGTTCCTCCCAGTCAGAGCGCAGCGCCAGCCCACTGGTGATGAACAGCACCCAGAGCCTGGACATCATGCCTCGCTTCTCCATCTCTGCAGAGGAGGAGGGTAAGGCCGACAAACAAAGATTTTTATTCAGTGTTCTCGCCCATCATATTGCATTTGCAGCACCACTGCTGACACTCTTTGCCTGGTGATCATAGACGGGATGGTTTCCAACCTGCGCCGCATTCGTCTCCGGAGCAACAGCACAGGCACCAGACCATCGTTTAGGAGAGGGGCATCCCGACGCATTGCCCACCAGCTGGAGACCCCAGAGAAACCCAGGTCCCCATCTGGCAAAGTCCCAAAGTCTGCCTCTGTCTCTGGCCTCTCTCTCATCATCACCCCAGGTAAACAGGATGATAACAATCTGTACATGTAAACAAAATACCACCATCTTTGTCCCTTATACTGAAACTTGTATAAACTCATTTAAATTGTCAAATGAATTGTCTTGTAGAGGAACAATTATAATCTCACTACATTTGCAAAGACTATTCATTAGTTTATAGTGCCCTCTACAGCCTGATCCTGTGTGATTTGCATAAGATATCGATACTGTCCGTAAGATCACTGTCAAACACATGCATACTGGAATAACTTCACATTGGATGATTATGTTTTGTGATGGTTTAGTAGAAGTAAATAAATCAAATACTAAATAGTGCAGAATGTAAAAAAAAAAAAACATAAGTGCATAGTGTGCAGTTGTTTCTGCACATAAGTACTCAGCTGATAATGTTTCTAAACATCTTCCTTTCCTGTTCCAGACGACTCAGCAGGTCCTCCCACCAGCCCCAAATCTTCCATGTCCCTGTCGTCCAACCCCTCGTCCAGAGACTCGTCCCCCAGCCGCGACCTGTCTGTCAACATCAGCTCTCTCAGGCCTCCTGTGGTCATCCACAGCTCTGGGAAGAGGTTCGGCTTCGCACTGCGAGCTATCAGGGTCTACATGGGAGACAGTGATATCTACACTGTCCACCACATGGTCTGGGTAGGTATCTTTATCTCAGGTTTAGCTGATGGTGTTAATCATGTATTGAAAATTCAATATGTAAATGTAGAGTAATACATTGACATTATTATTTATAAAACAGTAATGGTTTGTATACTACTTACAGAAAACACTGATAATAATAAGTAGGTAAAACATTACCATAGTGGTAACAGCTTATTAGATGGTTGCTTGACCAGTAGCGTGGATCTGAGGTTGTGTGTTTTTGTGTTGACAGTGTGTCGAGGAGGGCAGTCCAGCACACGAGGCAGGATTGAGGGCCAGTGACCTCATCACTCACGTCAACGGGGAGTCGGTCCAGGGACTCGTCCACACTGAGGTGGTTGAGCTCCTGCTCAAGGTAAGAGAGCCTGTTAATGGGGATAGTGTGTACTGGACTTTATTTCCTATTCACATATTATGTATTGTACACATGTACAGATAGTATCTCCATCTCTTAAGCATACATACTGACAAGGATAGCATGACATTCTGTGGCTCTTCTCCTCGATAGATGTTTATTTTATTGTATTAATCTGCTTTAAACAGAGTGGCAATAGGGTGACCTTGCAGACAACTGCACTGGAGAACACTTCCATCAAGGTGGGTCCTGCCAGAAAGGCAAGCTACAAGGCCAAGATGGCCCGGCGCAGCAAGAAGAGCAAGAGGAAGGACGGGCAGGACAGGTACGAGATGGGAAATGGAAGACATAACTTTTACACCTATGTCGTAATGCTTAATATTTGACTTTACTAAGACATTCATGGCACAAAATGAAAAACTCCAATGATTCCAAAAGTCATTTATGAAATATAATTGAATTGATCTTAGTTACTGGAAGTTGTTTTCTGGGAGACTATGGATTGCAGTGCTAAATTTTTGTTTAGCATAAGGTCTTGTAATTACCATGTAAATTAGCTTGGAAAGAGTTGAAAGAGAGAAAAGTGCCACAAAGGATACACAGATCTGACACCTGTGTTTTTCTTTCGCAGCAGACGACGTAGCATCTTGAAGAAGCTGTCGAAGCATACACCTCCTCCGCCCATGCAGAGCAGTCGTAGCTTCTCTTCAGGGTTCCACCAGTCATCTAGTGACAGTCTCTCTGGTTCCCCCACCCAGAGTCTCTCTCCCGGGCCTTCGACACCATGTCGTTCCCCTGCCCCTGACCACTCTGGAGGTAAGAGAGGACTCTTTTTATCACTGGAAGGTATTGCCATTCTAGTTGTGTGTTTGTGGTTGTTGTTTTTTTTATTCTCAGAAGGAAAAATACAAATGTATCTCTCTCTCCTTGTGCCTCTTCTAGATTCGAGTTCCTCTCCTTGCTCCAGCTCTCCTAACTCACCTGTACCACAGGCCCGCCCCAGTTCTCTACATGTTTTGGGTCGCTACACCAAAGCTGGTCGCTGCAAGTCCACTAGCAGTATTCCTCCTTCACCACTGGCCTGCATCCCACCCCCTCAGCCTCTCTCTCCCCAGTGCTCTCCATCCTGCCTCCTCAGTCACCCCAAGTCCCTACAGGGTTTCCATGGCAAAACATTGTCCCCTCCCACTATCGCCCGGCATTCTGTGCGCCCCCGCAGTGCAGAACCACCACGCTCACCGCTCCTCAAGAGGGTCCAATCAGCGGAGAAGTTGACAGGAGACAAGACCACAGGGTACCACGCAGAAAGGAAGGCCTACAGCACCCGACGCCACACCATGGAGGGGCCTCTCTCTGAGGGGGAGGGGCTGGAGGACATGGAGGGGGACACCACCATCGGGTTCGTGTGTGTCGGTGAGCACGGCCGTCAGGGCTTGTACATCGGAGGGCAGAGAGGCCACCAGGACACAGCCACCGGAGGCAGCGAGCACCATCGCTCCACCGTCTCGCCCCAACACCGTGGCGGCAACCACCACTCCAAAGAGGTGGTAGTGATGAGGAAGCTGGCTCTGTCAGAGCGCAGGGACTCCTTCAAGAAACAGGAGGCCGTGCAGGAAGTGTGTTTCGATGACCTGGAGGAGAGAGAGGCCACACCGAGCCCCACGGTTCCTGTCGTGCAGCCGAAGGCTTTCAAAGCGTCCTGGATCAATTCGGCCCATGCAGAATCCAGCATGAAGTTGGAAGGAAGAGGATCACAGGGTACAACATCACAGCAGAAAGCCAAGTCAAAAGACAAAGCAGGGTTTTAGTTTTCACTTTGCCAGGGATCGTAGGTCTAACAAGAGGTCTTTGACCTGTTACTGTACTGACGTTTTGAAGGCCTTGCATGTGTGTCCAGACAACTGTGACCCAAGTCCCCAAATCATCATAAGCAACTGCTTGAAGATGGAAGAACAATTTCAACTTGATGTTTCTCAGTAATATATGCATCCTGCTACACTGTTAACAGAATAACTGACTGCCAAACTGTGTTTACTTCCTAGTTGCTTGTTTTACTCTCTCGGTTCTCAAATCACTGTGGCACCAGTAACTGATGTATTTTGTAAATACTTTTTGTTTTAAATGAAGAAACTTATTTATGACTTTTTATGCTCATCTTGTTTTTTAGTTGTTAAAAATGCCTTGGATGCTTCAGCTGTTCTTATTTCAGGAATTGCACAAAAAGAAAAAGCGACGCAACAACTCTGAGTAGTTTTACAGTAGGTGCAGAATAGAGGAAGTCACGTCAGACAATATCGCACCATGGTTCCTTTTTATATACCGCAATGCCTGTTCGAGAACTGGGTGATGATTTGTGTTCGGATTGAGTCATTGAAAGAAACCTATAGTGTCTCTCTTGCAACATATAATGTATTGTAAAATTTGACATGTTCTGTGCTGCCTCCGAAGAAATTTAACATTTAATTTGTGGTGGTGAACATTTAGACTCATCAATCTTGAACACAGACATTATATAAATAGTTTAATAGACAAAATAACAACAACAACAGAAAAGTCTAGCGCTCTTGCCAAAGCATGGTTTAACCATAGGAACCATTTAAAAGAGGTACTGTAGTTGTACATAAAAAAAAGAAAAGAAAAAGCTTCATGCATGCATGGGCTTTACCTCCACTTGCTGTTTGTCCTGTAAAAGAATGAAATAAAATAAAAAAGCGCAAGTGCTGGCTCTCCTCTAGCGGTGGTTTAAACCATCACCTGCTCAAAACACAGGTGTGTAGATGAAGCTTTGCAACTACCTTTGGAAACCAGGCTGCTGTATCTGTCTTCTAATTCCTTGTAGAGTCAAACCTCCGTCCAGCTCCTAACAAACGTAGTCTAGCTCAAGTGTTTGCACAAGTTGTCGTAGCCGTAGACAGTTAGATTTACACTCCAGGACGATCTCTTTCTCTGTGGGATTCAAACGTTGTACAGTGGATTCAACAAACAAAACTGGCTCCATTGGCTGTTTCTTTTTTTTTTAAATGTGTAATATGAATGAATGTTTACATTTTAGTGCAAATATGTGTGCTTGTGGACTTCTGTTTTTTTGTTAAATTATTATGGGAAAAAAATGAATGACAAAGAGTGACAGATTTCAACCAGAAGCCTGAATGGATGAAGGAATGAATCAAGGTGATCTCCGTTTTTTTTTTTGTATATTTTGATATGGAAACGGTCTTGTTGCAGTACTAATAACCTATGCTGTTGATGTATATTGCATAAACAATGGTGGACCTTATAGCAGCTGTAGGTGGTGTTTTTTTGAAGTGACCTTGTATGGGTAGATGGACTCAGAAATACTGTGTAATGCCACCTAAGATTTGAGGTAATAATCTCATTGGAAGGGTCATGAATTATCACTGATTTGAGCTTTAAAGTGATGGGGGAGATATGAACATATGGGAATTGGTATTCATCTAGTTATTCCTTAACTTTGTATCGTTGTTCTCATTTTGAATTTGTTGTTTTATTTCGTTTTCATTGAGGAAGTGTTTGGATCAACCACCGAAAATGCTTTCAGTCTCAGTTCCATTTCATTTGTTACACAGAAAAATGTGTCTTGTGTTCTCACATACGCACACACAGTGAAAGGAACTCTAATGTGGGAATTAATACGCTTTGAGTAATGGTTATAGATTGTTCAGGTTTAAACTAGAAGTTACACATTTGTTCATTGTACTTGAGGTAAAAACAAAAATAAAACACCTTCTGTCTATGTGGGATTTATCACTGAATTTCTGATGCAATATATACATCTTTGTATGTTCTTAGGATTTAATGATCCTTCATTTTTTGCACCATCACCACACTGTCGTATCTGTATCTCTTCACCTGAAGTTGTATGTTCATGTTATACTTTTTTTTTTCTAATCAGAGTTTGTTTTGTGGTGAACAGCAACAGTCCATACCAGTGGATAACCACACATCAAAATTGTTAAGCATCACAAGGAACTCCTCATCTCTCTTTTTGCCTGTGTGTGTGTGTGTGTGTGTGATAAACTCCATGTCTTCACATGGGTGCTCAACTGTCATACGGTATATTTGCCACACTTGTTTTAGCGTGGTTGTGTGTTAGAAGTTGTTGCTCCCCACTGGACCCCCCTCCTTGTCACACAATGACAAACTGGCCTTTGTGAAATTCTTACCATGTGGGTATCTGGTGCAGACATTGTCTGTTTTTCTATTGTCTTAACAGTGCTTGAAATAAATGAATTGCGGAGGACTGGAAAGTCCAAGACTACAAAGTGTTTTGTCATCTGTGTGTCATACAGCAGTGTCTCCACAATAACTGAAATGATAACAAATTACAATCTTTGTTTACTCTATTGATGGCTCTCTACACTGAACTGCAATGTAATCATTTGTTCTGTTGAAACAATACACTGGAAAACCAAGATATCAAACTCAATAAATATAATATCCAGGTTTTTATTGCTTCTATCTGTTGGAAATAAATAAACGAGATACAGATGAGTGGTTAGGATGATGAAGGACATTAAACTTTAGGTTATATAAAAAAAGGGACCTGTTACTTAATACAAGAAGATATCCCTATGTAACCTAACATGGGATTAGACACGGATTTAACATGTGGTTGAGCAATTTAGCCCTTTCATATGAACCCAAGTCTCTGGGTTGGGAGAAAGAGAAGAAGAAAAAAAAAACAGCCTCAACAGCTTAACATCGTCAGGTTCAAATTTCCATCATGGGCCGAGGCCATTCGGTGACCCCTCACTAATCGTTCGGATTTTTCCGCTCGGCTTCGTCACTTTCCGCGCTCTTCATATTAGTTCCCACGCACTCTCCCTTCCCTGTGCCGTGCTGAGCTGGAAAATGGCTGAGTGAGGGAGCAGGGAGTTAGGGAAGGGAAAAAGAAAGAGCGAGCGCGAGGAGGCGAAGTGAGAAGTGGACCGAGGGTTAGCTACAAGTTCACCGCACACCGAGGAGGTCTCGTCCGCACGTAAGACACCACACGGACCCTCGTTCTGCGACTTTTACGTGTTGAAAGCGCCGCAGCCAAAAGTGAGAAGAGTCAAGAAATATCCGCGGGTGAGTTTTTCCAAGTTATTGCACATTTCCAGTACAGCAAGGCAGCAGCAGCAGAAGCAGCAGCAGCAGCCACTGTACTGGAAAATGGTGGAAGTGCTGCAAGTGTGCTCTCCACACGCAGCCCCACGCTGCTCACTTGTGTCCTACTTTTAAAGTTTAAACACGAGATTTTCTCCTCGTGTTTGTTTTATACACGGTTTGCTCTGACCACACTGCACTGAAGTGTGTTTGTGTGTTTTCTGTCCGTGCGGCGTGTTGCTCGACGCTCGCGCTTGTCGACAGTTGACGTGTATCCAATGTTAAGTCCGTTAAGTTACTGTAACATTACCTTTTATATTTTAAAAGTTACTTTGGGCCTGAATTAGTTAAATACTTTTAGAGTTTGTGTTTAATTCCCGATTTTAATGTGATACAAACGAATTTTACAAGCTCACAAAGTTGTCAAATGCATTTAAACCTCCAAGTTTGTTGTTGTTTTTGTTGTTGTTGTTTACTTATAATAGCCCAATACATAAAATCAGATATTTTAGATGTTGTTTAGGTTTAAAAAGTTGTACTGTAAAAGTCACAGACCAGATTTTGTTGTATCCCAGTGCACAACACTGGTATAGTATGTGGTGCACTATAATAGTACCTTTACATTGAGTGCAGCCTGCAGGCGGCCATGCAGTGTGGAGGCCTCACATAGCTGAGGGCCTGACATGATGTGTGTGTGTGTGTGTGTGTGTGTGTGTGTGTGTTATGTCCCTGCTTTTATTGTTGAGCATGCATCAAGGAGTTAATGGAAATTGTGCCACTTTCATAATAAGACAATCCATTAAACAGTG